>JAHKKF010538597.1:30442-47296 GCA_019740295.1 Labeo calbasu
TAACCCTAAAGGATTAGTTCACTTTCAGAACAAAAATTTACAGATAATTTACTCATCCCCTTGTCATCCAAGATGTTCATGTCTTTCTTTCTTCAGTCGTAAAGAAATTATGTTTTTAAGGAAAACATTTCAGGAATTTTCTCCATGTAGTGAACTTCTATGATGCCTGGAAGTTTGAACTTAAAAAATGCAGTTTAAATGCAACTTCAAAGGGTTCTAAATGATCCCAGCCGAAGAAGGGTCTTATCTAGTGAAAAGATCGGTTATCTTCTAAAAAAATACAGTTTATACACTTTTTAACCACAAATGCTCATCTTGTCTATCTCTGCGTGTGCTCTGTGCACTTTGGGTCAAGATCGTCCTACATCACAGTTTTACCTTTTTTTATAAAGGCGTTTAACCTTCTTTGCACGTGGTACTTCTGCAGCGATGTAGGACAATTTTAAAGTTGGAGGAGAACATAAGAGTTTTTCGACATACCCTTGACAACTGTCTTGAACTGGAGTGCAGAGTAGGTTTTGTTTAGCATTTGTGGTTAAAAAATATATATATATAAATTGTACATTTTTTTTTTTTTTTTTTTTTTAGAAAATAACTGATCTTTTCGCTAGATAAGACTGCATTTAAACTGCATTTTGTAAGTCCATTATATGGAGAAAATTCCTGAAATGTTTTCCTCAAAAAACATAATTTCTTTACGACTGAAGAAAGAAAGACATGAACATCTTGGATGACAAGGGGGTGAGTAAACTATCTGTACATTTTTGTTCCGGAAGTGGACTAATCCTTTAAGAGATTTCTAATTTAAACAAGTACAAAGACATTTTATGGCTTATAACATCTGGAGAGAAATAGCGCAGACTATGAATGGCTATGCATTTGACTGTACACATACACTATGCATTCACCTCAAATTTAAGTGAGGGTTTGGGCTTCAATGTGTGGTCACATTTACTGTTGTCTGGCAAATTTTTGTGGAAAAAAGGTCAGTTCAGTAATAATCCATGTGATCTGGAACACAGATTTCCCCACAGATTTTGCAATGGATTCAAGTTGGTCTTGCGTATTCACATCACTAACCAACAGAAACTTGCTTGGTTCAAAAGTGACTTCTGTGTGAGCTGTGCTTCATATATCACTACATTATTGACAATAGACAATGAACCTTTTTCGACCCATAAAATTTAGCTATTCTGACCGCACCTTTACACACGCTATAAATGAGAATACATTACAGTTCAACAATGTCCTAGAAATACCTCACAGATTATTTACTGCCTACGTGCTTAACCAAACAGATTACATGGAAGTAAATCCTTCAAAATATAAGGAGAAATGAGAAGGGGGAATCAGCGTGAGTGCGTGTGCATAGAGAAAGAGAAATGGATAAATGTGTGTATCAGAGAGGCTCATCAGCTCAAGACCTCACAAGGATTTATTTGAACTCCATCTCATCCTGACTTGAAGTCCCAATGACACTTCCAGATAATGAGCCTTAAGATATTTCTAAAAGATGTGTGATTTTTCTTCTCTCAGCCTCTCTCTCTCTTTCTCTCTAAGCTGTAAGGATTAGGTTGTGCACTAATAACAGATCTTGTCGCTCTTTTAAATGGGGCATCTGAAGGGCTCTTAAACCTTGGAAGCTTTGATGAAATAATGTAATCTAAACTCCTTGACACAATGATAGACCACAGCTGTGGCTTTGAGCAGTGTTTTGACTTCCTCTTGGACATTTTCACAACAAAACACTTGAGTTCTTTAACTGTTATACTTCACTGTAATGCCAGAACACTGTTATTAAAGTATTCACCAGACTCTGCGTCACATTACCTTGTATGAATGGCCCCATAGCTGAATAACTCAGCTGTTTGATACATTTAAACAAGTGAAACAAATTAAAAAAGGCTTCTGAAATATTCATTTGATAAAATATTGTGTTTAGTTCAAGGACTTCCCTGGAAAGACATACTGTTGTGTAAATGTTAAAGGTGCTCACCACATACCTGTAACATCGGCGTACGAAACGACTGCTAAACACTTAAGGGATCTACATTAATAGAGTTTCATTAGGAGTTCCTTTGATTGTGTGAGTGTGATTGAGTGTGTCGAGTAAACGCACCTTAAAGCCGCTTTAAAAGCATTTTATTTTGTACAATTAGCCTACCATTATTTTTTCTTAGAGTTGACACAGCTTAAATTATATTAGCAGTAAACTGCTTTGTGTCTGTTTCTTTTGTGTATTACAATTTTCTCCTGTAAAAAGGATTCGCAGTAGCTCATCCACAGGACATAAACTGCCACAATGGACACACAAAGAGCAGTAAAGCAGTTTGTGTTTACTAGAGTGTGATGATTGCTAACATGTCACAGCTTAAGGGCAGAGGGGTCATGTCCATGAAGACCATCAGCACCAGTTTCATACTGACTGTCATCATGTTGGAGTCACAGGTCAAAGCGGTCTGCTTTGATGATATAAGAATCAGACATATGACCGAGTGAGTAATTTTGCCTCTAGAGCTGTTAATCTCCTGCTTTTGGCCTGTGTTTTTATTGTGCTTGTCAGCCAATGCAATGTGAAACTAAAAGCAGCTAATGCATTATGTGGATACACCTTTGATATACTGTTCACATGTTTATCGGCAACAAATAAAGTACACTGTAAAAAATAATTCAGTGGCTTTGTAAATATCACAAAAATAAAAACTTGTATTAACCTAATAAAATCTCTGAATATCATTAAAGATATTATTTGAGTTGGGCTTACCAAAATTAATAAGTAAAAATCCCACAGTTTATTTTATCTCAAATTTACTTAAGTATGTTTTAATAAAAAAAATAAGCATTTAACTAACAAATTATGTTTTTCACATGTCCTTAACATGTAGTTTCAGTACATTTAAATGAAAATATTTGAGAAAGTTGCAATAAAAAGTTTTATAAACAGAAATTACTGCTTATTTTCTATCAATTTCTTTTGTATTTTGCATCGACTTAAGAAATTGAGTAGGTTTCGCGGCTATTGTGATCACGTGGACACAACGAGCGCGGTCAACGATGGGAAATCTGCTTGCTGGTCACAAGAAAACTGAGGCTTAAACGACCTTAAGACTTCTTTAAAAATGCAGGTAAGTCAGTATTAAAAGTTAATGAAATATTGTTCTGTGGTAACGTTAACGTTTAACAACTTTTTGGAATGGGCAAGCATTTCTAGAATCACTGTGGCTTTGTAGTTTTTTTTCAAACCACCAAATATTCAGCTAAAATACGGTTAATACAGCTCAGCAATTTGACCTTTATGTAAAACTTCCTGTTTTGAAGCAGCATAGCCTGCCCGTGTATGAGGGGGAGTGGCCGTATTACTATTAATGTTAACCGCCGAGTTGGTTTCGTCATTGTTATTTACTTGTGTGATAAACATATACGTGTGAGTAATTGCAGAAAACAGCGACTAAACTAGTCTATCCGTAGTCCAGCAATTGTAACTGGTGTAATGGGACAAATCCCGATGCGCTGCAGCGTCAGTGGCCGGTTGAAAGAAACCTTTTTTAATCGGCCGTCACTCTGGGTGAGTTCTCACACCATGTCGGAATAGCCGAAACTACAATATTAGTAAAAAGCTAACGTACGATCTCTTTGTATAACTCGTAATTACAACTGTAGATGACATTCCATCATTCATTTCTTCTAAAACTTTGCTCCTTGGTGATTCATATAATGCAAGTTCCCAGTTCTTGTCTCATTCTGACGGGGGTTGTGTTTTAAAAAAACTTGATCTTAGCAGAGCCTGCTCCTATCTTGTGGGATTGACATATGCCTTGGACCTGCGATACCCCAAGAACCTTAAAGAGTTAGTTCACCCAAAAATGAATATTAGCCCATGATTTACTCACCCTCAAAGCATCCTAGGTGTATATGACTTTCTTCTTTCAAAAGAATTCAATCTGAGTTATATTAAAAATTGTTCTGGCTCTTCCAAGCTTTATAATGGCATTGGGCTAGTGTGAGACACTTTTATTATGGATGGATGCACTTTATCTGATTTTCGTTTGGACTGTTGAACACTACAACCCACCCAATGCCATTAAAGAGCTTGGAAGAGCCAGGACAATGTTTAATATAATTCTGATTGGATTTGTCTAAAAGAGGAAAGTCATATACACCTAGGATGCCATGAGGGTGAGTAAATCATGAGCTAATACTCATTTTTGGATGAACTAACCCTTTAAATATACTTTGGAGGTCTTCCGGAACCTTTTCCTGGAGTTGGATCTACTGAAACGTTTAACAAAGGTTCAAAAACGAAAAACAAAATACCTTATTATACATATTATTTTCCATCGTCCATGTCTTGTATAATTGTAAAAATGCATTTTGGTTGGGTGTTGTTGTTTTTAATGTCAGGTTTTAATTGTACTCAGCCTCAGGCCATTTAATTTTTGTAAGGTCAAGTTATTTTTGATTAATTTTTTTTCTTTGTAAGTCTGTATATCGTTTCAAACCACTAAAACCTTTATTCATCTTCAGAACACAAATAAAGAGATTTTTGATTGAATTCGAGATCTTTCTGGCCCTCAATAGACACCAAGGGAACTGAAAAGTTCAAGGCCCTAAAATGCAGTAAAAACATCGATAAAATTTACATCAGTGGTTCAATTATAGTTGTTAAATAAAGTTATTTTACTTTTCTTTGTGCACAAAAAGTATTCTTGTAGCTTCATATAATTACGGTTGAACCACTAATGTCACATGGACTATTTTAACAATGTCTTTACTACATTTCTGTGACTTCATAGTGGTAGGACCCTTGCTGTTTATGGAGGATCAGAAAGCTCTTGGATTTCATCAGAAATATATTTGTGTTCTGAAGATGAACCAGAGGTCGTACGGGTTTAAAACAACATGAGGGTAAGTAATTAATGACAGATTTTTATTTATTTTTTATTTTTTGTGAACTAACCCTTAATGACATGTTTTTATCTTTGGTCTAATTTGGCAAGTAACGGTTAATGCCTAAATTTTTAAATGTTATTTTTGATTAATTTTGTATGTTTGTAAGTGTCCACAGTTCAGTGGCTAAAATTTATATAACAAGTTGTCATTTGCAAAGTATGGTTGAATTGCAGTTATGGTCAAATATGACAAATAAAAGTTTAATTAAAATACTGTGTTTTAATTTTGTTATATTTATTGTAAAGTACTCAGAGTAAATGGTAAGTTCAATTAAAAGTATATAAGTAAAAAACAAAAGTAAATATAGGATAATTGTATATACAAAATATAAATTAAATCTACTCATTTTTTTTGTTTCGGATTTACTATTGAATTACTATTGCATTGCATTAAGATTTTAATTATATTTACTCAGTTTTATTTAAAAGATTAATTAATCCAATTATTTGAATCTACTTAATTTATTTAGTTACATTTACTTGATTCTTAAAGTATATTTCAATGATTTCACAACTTTAAAATTTACTTAATATTTTTCAGTGTAAAAATGTTTCACCAAAAAAAAAAAAAAAAAAAAAAAGAGTAGATCATACGTTTTTACAGTGTATAGAAATCTATGTATCCTTTGATAAAATAAAATAAAAATAATTATGTAATAGTATATAATTAAATAATATATAAAAATGATAATAATAATAATAAAAAAAGATTAAAAAAATAAATGTAACATTTTATAATGATTAACCCCATAGGTTATATATAATTATTATGACTCAACAACTAAACTAAACTATAAAATAAAATAAAATTATTCTTTGAAAGCATTCATAGCCATCCTTCCAGTAAAACATTACAGCCTGCATTTTATAAATTAAAAAAATAAAATAAAATAAAATAAAATAAAATAAAATAAAATAAAATAATAAAAATTAATAAATCAGACATTATATTTTAGCTTGTTAGAGAGTTGGATTTCCCCCCCTCCAAATTTCAAAACTGTTTTAAATCCTTTATATTTTCACATATAATTTTACATTTTATAATGCTTTTACCTCTGGTTATATAGAATTATTCTGTCTCAGCAAATAAATAAAATAAAATAAAATAAAATACTATTTAATATAAAAAATAAATACTATTTAATATAAAAAATGAAATAAATTAATTTAAAAAATACATTTAACATTATATAATGATTTTACCCTATAGGTTACATATAATTATTATGGCTCTAAGCTATAAAATAAAATAAAATAAAATAAAATAAAATAAAATAAAATAAAATAAAATAAAATAAAATAAAACCATAAACTAAAATAAACTAAAATAAAAATAAAATGATTTAAAAAAGTAACATTTTATAAAGTTTTTACCCCGTAGGTTACATAGAATTATTATGGCTCAACAAGTAAACTAAACTAAACTAAACTAAACTAAACTACATAAAACAAAATAAATAATAATAATAATAATAATAATAATAATAATAATAATAATAATAATAATAATAATAATAAAATGATAAAATAAAATAAAATGCTTTTTTAAAACCATTCATGGTCATGTGTAGTAGGAAGGAAATGCAGACATGGCTTTATCACATTCATACAAAGACCACAAGCAGATGCATACGTACACATCTACAAAACACAAACACACTGTTTTCAGATAGCATCAATCATCCATATAGGAATCAGTGTGCTGCATGACTCACTTTATGTTTCATAATGCATAAAATAAATCAAAGTTATTGGTTTCTTATCATACGTAAAAGGAGGATGTGCAAAATCAGGCATTTTCAAAAACAAAGCATGACATGTTTGTCAAGAAATGCTCAAATCAGATTTTCTCTCTCAGTAACATTTTCGCTATATGCAAATAATGGAACACAGTGACCTTGTGATGCGGGAACAGATGTGGCTCCCAGTGAGCAAGCAAACACTTCAGAAAGTACAGATGTCCTACAGTGTGTAGTTGCTCTAAACGCAGTGCTGAAGGTGAGAAAAATCACGGCAGTACTTGCAATGCAACAAATATGTCTACTAATGAACATTCTCACACGCTCTTATATCTCAGAGATGAGAGACACTTGTCAAAGAGGAAATTTTTTCATCTCATGATATTGGAAGCGACAATATCATATTCACTGACTTCCTGATGTATGAATATTAACTGTGCTTTTGCCTGGTAAATGCAGAAAAAAACGACAGGAAATTAAAGGTCACAGATCAGCCAGGATTGGCAAGAAACCTAGAAGGCAAGTATTTACAAAAGAGAACAACAGACGCTACACCACTGAATTAATCAATCATTCCAGGACAAATGAGACTTAAATGGGACTTAACAAATCTCTTCATCTCCATAACTGAATTATTATAGTGTACTGATTTAGTGTACTAATTAAGTTTCAGATTCAACTTTATTGATTGTTTTTTTTAAGTCAAATCTCTGTTGTTGCTTAATACAGGTGATCTCCAAAGATGTATGCCAAGAGCCTTGTGAAAACCAAACAATATAGACATGAAACATAATACTCTAAACATATAAAACATTAGTAAATAAAACCTTTTAAATTGTGTACACATTCATGTCTATCAGAAATAAACATAGTACAGTTACATGTTGAAGTCAAAAGTTTACATACACCTTGCAGAATCTGCAAAATGTAATTAGTTTACTGAAGTAAGAGGAATCATACAAAACGCATGTTTTCTTTTTTATTTAGTACTGACCTAATTAGAAAAATAAAAGACGTTTAAAGATAGTCCACAAGGGAAAACAATAGTTGAATTTATAAAAATGACCGCTTTCAAAAGTTTACATACACTTGATTCCTAATACTGTGCTGTTACGTGAATGCTCCACAGCTGTGTTTTTTTTGTTTGTTTGATTGTTTTTGTTTAGTGACAGTTGTTCATGAGTCCCTTGTTTGTCCTGAACAGTTAATCTGCTCACTGTTCTTCAGAAAAATCTTTCAAGTCCCACAAATTCTTTGGTTTTTACAGCATTTTGTGTATTTGAAACAAACTCCGACAATGACTATGTGATTTTGAGACCCATCTTTTGGCACTGAGGACAACTGAGGGACTCATATGCAACTATTACAGAAGGTTCAAACATTCACTGAAGCACCAGAAGGAAATGATGCATTAAGAGCCAAGGGGTGGATTTAATTTATTTTGTCTTCTGGGAAACATGTACGTATACATCTTCATTCAGTTTAAAAGTTTACACTCTTGGCTATTATTGCATAATTTTCCCTTCTGGAGCAACAGTGAGCATTTGAACCTTCTGTATTAGTCTCATATGAGTCCCTCAGTTGTCCTCAGTGTGAAATGATGGATCTCAAAATCATACAGTCATTGTCGAAATTGGTTCAAATACACAAAAATGCTGTAAAATCACCGGCTGTGGATCATTCAAGTAACAACACAGTAGTAAGAATCAAGTGTATGTAAACTTTTGAACGGGGTAATTTTTATAAATTCAACTCTTATTTTCTCTTGTGGACTATATGTAAACATCTTTTATATAAAATATATATTCAGGTCAGCACTAAATAAAAAATAACATGCATTTTGTATGATGCCTCTTATTTTGTAAATAATTAACATTTAGCAGATTCTGAAAACTTTTGACTTCAACTCTATGTAGATACAAGGTTAAGAATATCCAGACGATCAAAGACCTAAAATATTCATACACAAAAATAAAAAAAAGTCTAGAACTAGTGTGTTCATTTTCAGTCAGCATAAAGGGATGGTGCAAAATTGAAGGGAAAATTTAGCATGTGGATTGTCTTGCAACAAGTAATGTTTACAAAACGTTTGATTTTTCTCTGGCTCCCAAACAAAACTCTGAACAAACTCTATAAATTTTTTGCCAGCTTCTCTGATATGCAAGTCAAGGTGTTGCTTCCCAACATCTGCTGCTTTGGCTGCCCTAGCAAGGGCCGAATTTGTTTTACTAACAAGCATGTCTGCCCAAATGAATTAAATTAGCCTAGTGCTATTTGATACAGTCTATTTGATTGACCAAGCATTTCACTGTCCATAAAAGCTCTCGCAGTGTTTCCCGCTTCTTGCAAAACACCTAAAATGTGTTACTGCCTGTGAGCAAGTGAACTTTTTTTCACGGAAAGATGAAGGAAAGAAAAAAAAAGTTGTGTGATGGATTCTTTCTCTGCCGGGCGAAACCAAGGGAATCAAACATCAAACCCCGTCAACAAGGCACCTTTTCCAAGTCACTGATTACAGCTGCTCTTCCATCTGTGCTGGGTTTGAAGAGTGCGACTCGCATATGTGTGTGAGAGAGAGCGTGTGTAAACCCAATCAGAACAAACTGTTTCCCAACAGGTAGAATTTAGCAGTCAATATGTCTCACCTCTGTGTCCTGCAGTCCACCGGGGGACTCCAAGCTAAAAGCTTCATCAGAATCACAGACACAGCTTGGAAAAGTTGCAAATTGTTTCTGAGTGCCCAAACATTGACTAAACTCTCATGGCTCCTATGACAGGTTAAATCAAAACGAACCACATTTAACAAGCCGAAGTGAGGGTTCTTCTGCAGTGTTAAAATAATAACGAGGAGGTTCTCTTCCAGCGATTCACCGTACACTAAAAGCATGGTGAAACTGAACTTAATGAAGATTGGTTTCGGTTTTCTATTACTAATCTTCAGCGAAATTGTGGTATTTCAGTTTTGCTGAATTACGTGTTAGAGTAATTTTGAGTGGCAGTTCAATGATGTTTCCAAGAACTCATCCAAGGTTTTTGTCTCCAGTCTCATAAGTGAGAAATGCCATAATTGTTTTTCCTCTTTATTTTTGTGATAGAGCCTTCAAATGAACATGACACTTAATTTCTGGCTCAACAAAGACAAGGCATTACATGGGACCGCACGATACATTTCATCTCATTCTCTGTTTCATGACACCAGAAGACATAAAAGTATATTTTGAAAACTGACACATTTGGCTTTCAAGAAACCGAATGTGAATCTTCAGAGAGCCTGCTTTCAAAGACTCAGGAAACAGAGACAGACGAATGCTTTTTTTCCTTCTTTCTACATAAACAAATACATATGCACACAGTGGATTTTTAAAAGCCTCTGTGAACTCCAGGTTTTCTACAGAAGTCATGTCTCTACCCTCTGGCAATATCTAAACAGCAGACAATAAGCAGTCAGCGTGCACACTTTAGCTATGAGTGCAATCTTTAATCTTCTGTGTTTATGGCACCTGCTATTTACAGAGAGATGTGGAAATGTTTCCCTTCTCCCATGGCACCCTTGACATTGTCAAATCGCAAGGGAGTATTCGGCTGAGTAAAACATATGCCACTCACACACATCTTGTCGGAAACGACAGTGTTTTCTGTGTGTATTTGGCGCTAGCACACATTCGCTCTTAATAAACTTCTTGAACTACTTAAGTAGTTTTCTCAAAATGCAAGTAATAACAAAGATCTATTAAGAGAACACTTTCCAGCATAATCATCATGTTATCGCGGCCCAGGAGATTTATTTATTCATTACCTACATGGAAGATTAGGTTGGAGGCAGAATTACATTTTAAGAACTGCAACTAAGCGAGAAAAATTGCTAAAAACCCTGAGAAAATCCCGGAAGTTCAAAGAAGGTGATACCAAAACAACATCATATAAACCAAGGTCATTTAAACTCTCTAAGATTGGAGTATTGCCTGTACAAAAAAGAAGCTTATTCAAGTGTACTTTTTTAAACTAAAAAAAATAGGAAAGTATACTTTCAGTCTACTTTTTATGTACTTCTCAGAAATATACTAAAATGACATTGAAGTATACTTGACTTATACTTAGAAAAAGTCAAAAAATATTTGAGCAATATTGTTCTCAGAGAATCCATGTTTTCATTGTTATATGGTAGGGGGCGCTATTACACATCTTCTATACATAATTTGCAAAACACAAGCGAAGAAGAAACCGAAACAACAGATGCTTCCACACGTTTTTAACACAATTATCAGTCATAAAACAGCATCAAAACTGTAACGTTATGGAATAAAATGTGACCCATGAAGAGGTAAAATGTTATTTAATCTTTTTTTTTATTATTATTTATGAAACTTACCCACATTCAAGTGTTTATAAAAAAGAAAACATAAAGCTAGAATAAAATGTTTTTGTTTACAAGCAAATACCCTGTTCTTTCTTTTGATGTTTTGTATGTTCAGATATTCATATAACAAAATATACAAATTTATTCCTAATAGGGACATAGTAATATACTTAAAGTATGATGTAAACTTCACTTAAAGAAGACTTACGAGTATACTTGCAGTATAAAACTATTAAACTAGAAGTTTACTCAGACTATACTTCAAAGTGTACTAAAAATGCTACAAGTATTTAATTAGTAATAATCAGCATACCTATAAGTTCACTTTTAGTATAGTTGCAGTACAAACTAAAACATAGATATAAACTAGTTGTGTACTTGAAATATACTTAAAAGTATACTTTTATATACTAGAAAGTGGGCCAATTTAGTCCCAAAGAGTATTGATATAGTACACTTACAAGTATACTACTAGCACACTGGCATTTGTATACTTACTACACAAAATATACTTAATAATATACTTGAACTTTACTTAAGTATACTTAATGAAATAAACTTGAAGTATACTTCTTTTTGGTAAGGGTGCCGGATATACTGGGGTAGACCATTCCACAGCCTAGGAGCAGCAGACACAAAAGAGTCCTCTCCTCTCGTTTTCCGGTACGTCCGCAGGACCACTAAAAGGCTCATTGACACAGAACGTAACATTCTCTTTGATTTCTTCACCTGGATCTGATGGAGCTGTACCATATAAGGCTTTAAAAACAAATAATAATATCTTAAAATCATTAATTCAGAAACTAAACACTGCTGTGCTACTCAGAGACGCGCAACAATTCTGCTATGGCTTCAAAGGTAATATGTTCTCTGCAAAATTGAGCAAAAACACATAATATTTTGTTTAAAATATAATACAATATCAACTTCTTATTTACTGAACTGTTGTATAAAATCACATTTAAGCTCGTGATAGACTAAAGTCTAGACTAAAGTCAGCACTCCTGTCATATATATATATACGTGGATATCCTGTGATATGTGATATATATAAATATGAGACAAAACACATATAGGGGCATTTTTTGCACCGATATCTTGAATTTTAGAGCATAACTGCATTTGTGGAGTTGTTGTCCTGCATCATATTTGTCAGTGAAATGTAAGATGATGTACAGGTCTGGGGTCTTATTTTTTTTCATAATTAATTGAGTTAACGCGTTAAAATGATCAGCCCTAATATTTATATTATAATTTCATTTCTTCCACAGTTTATCAGTGCAGTGGACGTTGTTTTGTGGGTAACAATTTTTAACTTTCATTTTACTTTGATAGAACCCAAGTATAAATATAGTAAACAAAGCACACTAGATACACATTATTTACCAATAATAAATAAATTAATTGGAAAGGATTGGCTCACTAGAGAGATACACACCTCTACTCTGAAGAGGATCAAAGGGAGTGCATTGAGTCCTTGCATAGTGATGTATCAGTGAGTGAATCTGAGCTTTCTTTCAAACATAGCTGACACAGAGGCCGACTCATCACATGACAGCAGTGGTGGCAAGTGTGAGGCTGTCAAAGCCCTTATGAGGATTCCTGGGACTGACAAATGAGTGCCACTTCTGCCCCCATTGGTCAGTTTTCTCTTTGATGGTTTTTAGCGAGTCATGATAAAAATCACAGGTTAAAAAAAAAAAATAAATAAATAAAAAAAATAAGTTATGGATAATGTTATAGATCATCACAGTGTGGCGTAACAGAAAAAATAATAATAAAAAAAGAGCAAAAACAGCTACATATCATATCATTGGCACTGACTGATCTTGAGCAAGTGTATTGACTATAAAAAATGGTAAGAAATAAGATACAAAGATCAACACAAACGTAACAAGATTCTCCCATTACATATTATGTACATTAAAGTCATTTCAGTGCATGGAGTATATTGCTATTGTTCCTATTTGAATCAATAATGAATTCCCAAGTTGCTCTTAATAGCAAATAAATAAAAACAAATTGAACACCTAACTGGAAAACATGATTTTACTCCTGTCAAAATCTAGTCAATATGAAATCCTCCGTATCATAATTTGAATTGGTTCTACTCATTAGCCTCACTGATGTCCTCGAACTAGCCACATATCATCGTTCAGCTGATTCATATTCTGCAATTGGATTAATGCATATTCAGATAAGCTTCAAATAGTGTTATGAGCTGATTTCCAGTCTGCCTTGCACTTGCAAAAGAGCGAAATTAAACATTGCATATTCGCTGCCCTTGGGTTTGCAGAACAGACAAACATGAAAGATTCTTAATGTCAAATTTCACACAACAGTAAGCTGCTTTCTGAGCATTTTTAAGAATCGTGTACAAAATAGGAAAATAGTATTGCTTAGAGGTCGCTCTTTAATAACTCTGCAGGCTTCATTTTTCATTTTTGTTTCAGCCTTGTCTCAGATCCTTCTTTTAAAATTCCTTAGATTTAGACAAAATGACAATTGTTGACCTTTGAAATACTGTAGACATTAATACATAGCATAGCACAGTGATACATAGCATCGTTCAGATAATACGATCTTGCAAGAAATGAATAAAAATGGTTAAGTTCACACTAAAATCTTCGGCTTCCAGACTTTGGTACATATTGGCAAATCTAAAAACAGACATTATTGAGATTCTTCTGAAACTCCAGGGAACACAAGGATTACTGACGTCTTTTATTCAGGTAAGAAACCCAACCTAATCTCATGAGAAAACATAACCAATTTATGGTGGGCATTCACAAAAGCGTGATTTCATAAAAGGATAGTTCACCCAAAAATGAAAATTTGCTGTTAATGTTCTCACCCCCAGGCCATCCAAGATGTAGGTGACTTTTTTTTTTCTTTCCTTTTCAAATTCTCAAAAATGTGCAGCTGCTGACTTGGATTTTAAGAATCACCAAGTACCACGGGTTGAACTAAAAATCTCCTTCTACTGTTTTGCTCAAGAAAGGTAATTTATCTTGGATGGCCTGAGGTTGAGTAAATTAACAGCAAATTTTCCGTTTTGGAAATCCCTTCAAAGGTAGGCACGAAGGTCTACCTCTAACCGTCAGTGGGACACAAGCAGATTGCATGAAGACGTACAAATTAGCCCAAATGTAAAATATTTATGAATTCCCATGAAAAGTGTATTGAAATAATCTGTGCAAAAGCCTCCATACTCTCCATTTCATGTCTAGGAGACATTTTTTTTTTTAGGTTTTTAGTTAAATACTGAAATAAGGTCTTGTAACACAAGCTCAAGATATTTTCTTACACTGTTTACCGAACATTCACTAGTCTATTCACTAATCTGCTTTTACAGTCAATTTCTTTAAAATAAAAAATGAGCTAGTTGGCTGAAGCTTAAATGATCAGTTCACTCCTGAATTGAAATTTACAGATAATTTACTCACTCTCATGTCATCCAAGATATTCATGTCTTTCTTTCTTCAGTCGAAAAGAAATTGGGGTTTTCGAGGAAAACATTCCAGGATTTTCTCAATAAATCAATGGGGATCAACAGGGTGAAGGTCCAAATTACAGTTTCAATGCAGCCTCAAATGCAGCCTGTACACAATCCCAGTCGAGGAATAAAGACTTTATTTAGCAAAACGATTGGTTATTTTGGAAAAAAAAAAAAAAAAAGCTTGTCTTGCACTAGCTTTGCAATGCGCATCTACGTCTTCATGCATTACTAAACCACATTGGAAAGGTCACACGTGGTTAGTTCTTTGTCTGTGTACTTCAGTTCAAAAAGGTAGGGTTTTTCTGCGACTTCAAAATCGTATGCAACAAGGTTCAAACAATGCTCCAGAAGGAAACACAATGCACTAAGAGCTGGGGGGTGAAAACTTTTTGAATTTTAAGATTAGAGTAAATGTAACTTAGTTTGTTTTCTGGGAAACATGTAAGTATCTTCTGTAGCTTTTGAAGGGCAGTACTAAATGAAGAAGAGGAAGAAAAAAAAGATATTTAGGCAAAATAAGAAAATTGTACACATCCTCATTCTGTCAAAAGTTTACACCCCTGGCTCTTAATGCATCATTTTCTTTCCTTCTGGAGCATCAGTGAGCATTTGAACCTTCTGTAATAGTTGCATATGAGTCCCTCAGTTGTCCTCAGTGTGAAATAATGAATCATACAGTCATTGTTGAAAAGGGTTCAAATAGACCCTTAAAAAAAAACTAAGAATTTGTGGGACCTGAAGGATTTTTCTGATGAACAGCAGGCAGTTTATCTGTTCAGGACAAACAAGTGACTCATGAACAACAATCATTAAACAAAACAACACAGCTGTGGATCATTCAGATAACAAAACAGTATTATGAATCAAGTGTACAGTATGTAAACTTTTGAATGTGGTCATTTTATCAATTCAACTATTGTTTTCTCCTTTAGACTACATGTACATGTCTTATGTAAAGTATCTTATTCAGATCAGTACTAAATAAAGAATGATCCCTCTTATTTTGGTAAACTAATTAACATTTTGCAGATTCTGCAAGGTGTGTGTAAACGTTCTTATTTGTTCTTATTTGTCAGACCAGCAACATGACCAGCATAGACCAACAAAGGACCAGCATAAACCAGCAAAGGACCATCTTAAACCAGAATCAAAACATACCTAACCAGCATCCCAGCATCAAAACATACCTACCAGCATATGCCGTTTTTTTCACCAGGGATGTGTGTGTTGTTTTTGTGACATCCAGAGTGAAGAACATTTGACAAGGCCTGTCTGAAAGGGTGGAAGTTTTTATTCCTTTTTTTACTGAGAGAACAATAATACAACTCTGAAAGCTCTGTGAGCTTACAGATACAACTCTCTCTCTCTGTCTCTCTCTCTCTCTCTCTCTCTCAAATCTCATAACTAAACATCAGACTGTGTTGTAATGTGTGGCAGTCCGTTGTGACAAAACACTGTGTCCTTCAAGAGTCTTCATTCAGAGTTATTAAAAATTGACATCTTTTAGTACTTAAAACTCTGTTCACAGGAGAAAGTAACATTTTTAATATGCGCCTCTGGTGCTCTAATTCCTGTGAGCGGTTTAACGGCACTACAAGCTCACTTGACAATTCTCCTGCCTTACAGTTCAGTTGTAAAACTACCATACTATGAGCAACAGGATTCAACAATGTTAATTGCCTTTGAACGATATTTGTGGTACCGCCCCACTTTCAAATGAGCAAAAAGAATGGTCTGTAAAATCTAAAATGCATTTGAAAGAAGTCTTAAGCGTGTGTTTGTGTGGGGACGGGGGATTGAAAGTAATGTGGATGTATTTGAGCATTACAGTAAATAATGCAGTGTGGAGAAATACAACAGCACTCTGTCTGAAGTGTCTGCTATTTTTCAGCAGCTGACAGACTACTTTTTCAGGTCAATGCAAAAAAATGCCCTAACCTAGATCATTGCTAGAACACAATTTACAAAGCACTCAAAGCAATGGCAATGCAATGTATAAAATGCAAGCGCAGCACTTTCCTAATTTGCTTTTTCCTTTACACAGGAAGCAAGAGAGAGAGAGAGAGAGAGAGAGTTTGCCATCAACATAACATTTGTACTTGTGCTCATAAAGCCGTTTTACTTAGCAGCGCTCTGCAAGTCCATTAAAGCTCTCTGTACAGCCCGTCTGCTGATGAAGAGAGGCAGTTTTAGGACCGTGATCATTCCTGAAGCACTAGCTAACACTTAAAGCTCATGGAGATGCCTCTTATGATCATTTCACGTTTCTTATTTGTTTTCCTTGATATAAATATTGATACTAAAAAAAAA
>JAHKKF010538599.1:0-24431 GCA_019740295.1 Labeo calbasu
CTGAGGACAACTGAGGGACTCATATGCAGCTATTACAGGAGGTTCAAACGCTCAAACGCTCATTCTGTTCAAAAGTTTACACCCCTGGCTCCTTCTGGAGCATCAGTGACCATTTGAACCTTTTATAATAGTTATATATTATATCATTATATAATAGCATAGGAGTTCCTCAGTTGTCCTCAGTGTGAAAGGATCTTAAAATCATACAGTCTTTGTTGCAAAGGGCTCAAATACACAAAAATGCTGAAAACAAGATACTCATGAACAACTGTCACTAATCAAAAAAAAAAAAAAAAAACACAGCTGTGGATCATTTAGATAACAATACAGTATTAAAAATCAAGTGTATGTGAACTTTTGAATGGGGTCATTTTTATAAATTATTTTCTCTTTATGTGAAATATCTAATTCAGGTCAGTACTACATAAAAATAACATGCCTTTTGTGTGATTTCTCGTATGATTTTGGTAAAATAATTTTACAGAGTCTGCAAGGTGTATGTAAACTTATGACCTCACCTGTATAGTCAGACGCAGAGTCTTTTGTTATGACTTAAATATAATAATGCTCTTGGGCACAATAATCAAGATAACATTCAGTACATATATATTCAATCCAGTTTCAATCTGTATATTTCAGTGTGCCAACAATCAGAGCTGTTTTCGAAGTACGCATGTGCATAAATGCATAAGGGTATCCGCAATGAATCAAACATCAAATAAAACAAAACAGCAATGAACAAAAGCAGTGAAGTAGTCCTCAGATGCCATGTTCATTACAGCAACATCTCAGAGCAATTACACTAAGAAGAACGCTGCTGACTGAATGAACCACACACAGTCTATAGCCTACGGATGTAAAATGTATGCCAATTACATACTGCATGTTTATGTGATTAAAAAAAAATGCATTGCTGTTATTTGTTTTGTAAAATAATTATATAATATTGTAATATATATTGATTTTGTTTTATTTAGCAGAGGTTACTACTCTATCACCAGTGTGTGACATCATTCATGACAGTCCTAAGTTGTTAAACCAACATGGTTCGAATGACAAAGATGTGACCATGTTATACAGTTTTGGTAAGTAGCCATAAGAGAACAAAAGTGAACGGTAGCACTCCAGACCTTTTTTTCATCCCAACGAATAGCGGTAAAACAAAAGCAGCTATTCAGCAATGTGGCTGATCTGAAGAAAGCTCTAGTCCTTGAGACCTGAAGCCCTGTTGCTTTTGCCAAGCCCATTATTAGACCAGTGGAGCAAAACATCCATTGGCCCTTCGTAATGTAGAGTTATTTTTCACCAGAGAATCTGAGAACAAACCTCTTACCAATATACTTATTCTACCATAACCCCACTCTGCAAATGCAGCTCTTTATTTCAATAAGGTCCACCTGCAATCAGCCTTTCTCTAATGAAAACGTACATGTAAGGGATACAGGTCAATTTTAGCTCAAAGGGAATCATTTAAGATTTTATAGGGAATTTGAACAGAATCTCCGTTTTGCGGCGGATCAACGAATCGGCCAGCGATTCACTGAACGAGCCGTATAACCTCAACTCTGCAATGGATATTATACTATCCAAAATATAGTGAAGACACTATTTATTAGCACGGTAACAAGGTCGGCAGTTTAAGACATTAATTTATAAGCATAAAACACAAGATACTTCTCTGGTTATCTTTTCAGTCACATGGTCAGAATTTTCCTGCTCTTGCAGAGTATAATTTGGCCATGATTTCTATAACATGAATATAATACGTTTTACAAAGAATTGATCGGTGGAAACATTCAAAGCATGAATTTTCAAACTCATACATACCAACCCTGGTGAAAAAAACAGCATATGCTGGTAGGTATGTTTTGATGCTGGGATGCTGGTTAGGTATGTTTTGATGCTGGTTTAAGCTGGTCCTTAGCTGGTTTATGCTGGTCATGTTGCTGGTCAAGGACCAGCATAAACCAACAAAGGACCAGCTTAAACCAGCACCAAAACATGCCTAACCAGCATCCCAGCACCAAAACATACCTACCAGCATATGCTGTTTTTTTTACCAGGGAAACACAAATATAAACCCTTAAGCTATTTGATAGTTATTAAAAGGACATACACAACGAGTGATTAGAACATAACAGACAAATGTTTGGGTAACATACATAGTAGGGAGTTATGCAATGGTCTGATGTTCATTCATAAGTCCTTTTCATATTTAGGTAAAAAGGACAGTCTCTCTATCATTCTGTGAACTAAGGGCATGTTCTGAGGAATGGAAGAATTTTGAAGGAATTTCAGTCTGGTTCTTGTCTTGGGTGGGGAAGCACCACCCAACAAAGTTTCCTCATGTGATGGTCCTGATGTGCTGTATCTTTGATCTTGGGTTTCTTGCTCCAAAATTGACAATCTCCTTTCTGAGTTGGGATTATCAATAATTGTGTTCTTTTGTGTTAATGTTGCAAGTTGTTCAAAGCTGTTCAAAGTTGGTTGGTTAGGCGTACTTCAGGCCGGCTGGCGCCAGGGTATCATGGACAGATTTATGGTCTTGGGCCTCTTTGTGGAATTTGGCTCTTTGGTTGCAACAATGTTCTGATCGAATCTTCAATTTCTCTGATTCGCTCTGATACCCTACATATATTTCTTCTCATTCGCTGAAAGGCAGGAACCATTAGTAATGCCTGTCTCATTGATTGAAATGGTTTTAAACTTGCATACATCCCGTAATGCAAATGGAAAGGGGGTGGCTGATGTTTACTTCCTTTTCCATTCAATTTTCAGCCAAGCCTGGATCATTGTGTGAGTTATCCACTAAGAAAATGAGGAGGAAGACACAATTGACTGGTAGAGTAAAGCACATGAATCAATTTCCCCCCCTTAACTATAGCTGTAAGGTTATACCTTTACAACTAGAGTATAGCTCATAAAAAATGTATTTTAAATATCAATAATTCAGGGCTTTTGGGTCTTGATTAATTAACTGACATTAATACTATTAACAGTTTTACAATAATAAACACATAATATATTAATAATTGATATGATTGAAAACAACTATGTGATATATTGGTAGTTAATAGACTTAAAACCTCAACAATGAAGTTAGAAAATGCTTAGTTTAACAAGACAAAGGTCTCCTTTTCTTTTTTAGATACTGTCTCTATGGAGATGGTTTCCAAGTACTCCAGGTTTCCAAGGGTTTCTAGTAGTCAAGTAGGTATAGTGTCGATCTCAGTGAAGACAGCAGCTGATAGAGGGAGCGCCATAATTACAAGATGAAAACAACAGCTTAAGAATCATTTCACTGTGACACAAGTGTTGAAACCACAGTAATCGAAAGCAGGGATGACGTTCTTGTTTATCTGAGAGAGATGGTCAAAAGTGGAAAGTAAAAGACTGCCAATATGCCATTCTTAGCCTTGAACCAGGATGTTTGTTGTACATCATTCATTCATTCATACCAAACAAGTTCCACTTGTTTCATTTCACCATGTTGCAGGTTTATTTTAGGTCAGTATTTCTCAAACTGTGGTACACATAGCACCAGTTTTTCCTCAATAAATGTATTTTCTGATTTATTTGAAAGTCTATTATTTGAAAATCGTGGTGCATCTAAAACTGCTACACAGCATATGTCATTTCTCAAGTTTTGTGTTAAAAAATAATTTAAAAAAATAAATAAATAAAAACACAGACTGGATTTAGCTCTCAATAACATATAATGATAATGTCAGCAGTCTGTTTTAAAGTCTTCATGACACAGACACAGAAGTTGCTACATTACTTTATACCAAAAATATATGTATTATTCATGTGTTTGAATTGGATAACAAAATGTGCATATTAAACTGAGCAAATACATTGTAATCCACTATCAATGATGCATGAGTATGTGTTTTTATAGATTCTATTATATGTCTATTCTGGAAGG
Source organism: Labeo calbasu (assembly GCA_019740295.1). NCBI lineage: Eukaryota > Metazoa > Chordata > Actinopteri > Cypriniformes > Cyprinidae > Labeo > Labeo calbasu. The sequence goes on from JAHKKF010538599.1 coordinate 3,929, forward strand.
ATCATTTAATATTTTTCTTAATAACAGGCATATTGTTAATCAAAATATGGTGCTATGTTGCTCATAGTCCAAATGTTTGTGCTTCACAATTAAACAACCAGAGGCAAAATATGTTAAAAAATAAATAAATAAATAAATAAATAAAAGCATATTTTTAGCAGCAATAGAACATTCTGTCAATAACTTTACTTTTGGACCAAAAGCAGGCATTCTACATTTTCTCTCTGTCTGTTTTTCCTTATATCAGTCTGAGCACATTCACTTCAGATCAAGCTATATTAATAGATTGGTGCGTATGCTTACTGATATCATTGACTGACATTGTCAACGCGTTATTGAAATGATAAACATGTACTGCTGCTTCTGTCAGTTTCTTTTATCGGAAAATGGAGGACTCAATATTTCCTAGGAATTTCTTCAAATGAGAAAATATGACCATCAGTGTCTGACTATGGATTATGAAATATGCATGAAATCTTTCAGGAGCACTGGAAACATTTGTGTTTTTAGAAATGTATTTTCATCTGTGAAATATCCAACACGATTCAAGTGGTTATTTCACAAATGGGTTTTGAAAAGAGAATCATCTGAAAATGTAATTGATTGACCTTTGTATAATGATGAGCTTTCCCATTAGCAGCTTTCAAGTGTTTGTTTCAGTGGCCACTACATGTATATATGAGTTTAATTTAAAATGTAATTCAATTATGACAGGAAATGGGTTGTGGAAAGCACTCAGATAAATACACTCTTTACTACTAAAGGGAACAGTATAAGTTAATTTCACATTTTTAAGAGCTCTTCAAATACTGTCAGACCCTGACAAAAAAGCTACTAGTTTATAATGAAATATTAGCAATACATGTGTTGCCTTGCAAACCACTTAATCAAAAAACATGCTCGTTTGAAATGGTCATGAAGAAGAAAAATGCTCTTAACAGCCAGATGAAGTAGTTATGATATCTACAGTACCAGCAAGGGTCAATATGGTCATGCTAACCAGCCAAATCTTGACATCTTGGTCCATTCAAGCCTATGGAGTAAAATAGTTAATGCCTACTTGATCTCATGACGAAAACGTATTTGTGAGAACTTTTCTGCAAGATGCGAAATACATACCAATGATTTCACTGCAGTTTCCAACATAAATGAACACTAGAGGTGGTAAAACAGCGAGCACTTGTAATCGTTTTCGTACACAGTTATGATTATAGCTCCATATGTTACGTTTTCCGTTGTTGACCCCCACCAGATTACTACCCCTATTGGTAGGTTTAGGGTTAGGTATGGAGAAGGGTTTAGGATTAGGCAATCATGTGGCAATTTCAACGAGAGGGGGTAGGAACAAGCTTGCTCGGTAGCTCAGCTGGTACAGAATTGCACTTAGGATGCGGAACCTTAAAAACAGGACTCATGCTGAAAGAGCTGAAAGATGAGAGATTGAAAAGCAAGTTAAAACACCATGCTTGTGAAAGCGTTTTTTTTCCGTCACATTTGCTTTTGTTCATACTATCAGGTAGGTTTAGGTGCAGTGCAGATATATATTATTTTAAAACGTCATGGAGCATTAGAGTTATAGTGCCACTCAATGGACATTTTAAGTCAGAACTGCGGTGACACGTACAAAACCACTGTCAATCAAAACGTACCATATGTACGTTCATCTGTTCCGGGAAGAAAAAAAAAAGAACACTTTTTTAGTGCCACTCAGTGGACATTTCACATCAAATATGTCACGAAACGTACATGGTGCTATGTATTTCGTGTCTTGCGAAAAAGTTCCCACAGTTTTCGTCATGAGATCAGGTTGGTTAATGCAGAAAACCAACCAATTCTAATGGGTTCACATAATATAATTGTTGTTTGTCATGAGTGCATTTTGAAAACATACTAAGTATGCTATGCTTAGCTACATACTGTACCATGCCTGGTATCAACAGCGACTATGTTTTATGCTGAAATAATTCAGACTTATAGAAAAAGAAAAACAACAACAAAATCTGCCAATGGTTTACTTTCAGAAGAGATCCGGATTATGCAAGTAGTACAAGGGGTTCATGAAGTGCAACTTTATGTTTTTTAAATTTGAGTCTGTCATTTCTGGGCTTGGACTCAAATATAAGGAAGATGTTGCATGTTATATTGCTTTTTTGGGCTCATACAGACCCTCAAAAATGCTAATCCTAATGTTCTTTTCCCGTGTACATGACCTGTTTTAATAAACTACCTCAGGGCTGCTGTGAAAGCTGAGGTTAGCTTGAGAGGGCAGATATCACAGCAGGTACAAATAATCCTGCATGTATAGACTACACATGCTCGCCTGAGTGTGTATGGCATCGAGATCCGATAAGACGATATCCATTTGAACTCTGAACTAAAATAAGAAATGACTCTCTGCTGTCAGTCTCAACTCTAAAGAATCTTTTCCTCCCAACCACTCAGCAGAAACCCCTTTTCATCGATTTATTTTTCCAAACGGTGGATCCATGTCCGTTTTGCTGCATTAATATTGAAGTGTTCTTATTTATTAATGCTGTGTTATCTAGATGCTTCCATCTCTGCTAGTAAAGCAATTCAACTAATGGAGACTGCTAACTGTCCGTCTCTCTCACGCACAGACTCAGGATGTATGCGTGTCTACCAGAGATCACATTGGATGGCACTGATAAATCTTATGAGCATGCTTTACTGAGCACTTGTCAAGGAATTATACAGTGCTGGTAATAATCCCAGCTAGGGAACATTCTCAAAAAAAAAAAAAAGTCTGTTTAGAACATTCACTGTCACAGCTTAAAGGGATAGTTCACCCAAAAATGAAAATTATGTCTTTAATTACTCACCTTTGTTCATTTTGGAACACAAATTAAGATATTTTTGATGAAATCTGACCCTGCATAGACAGCCACGGAACTACCATGTTCAAGGCCCAAAAAGTAGTAAGGACATCATTAAAATAGTCCATGTGACATCAGTGGTTAATGTTATGAATCTATGAGAATACTATTTGTGTGCAAAGAAAACTAAACTAACAGCTTTATTTAACATTTTTTTTTTCTTTTTTGTGTTAGTCTGTTAGTCTGGTTAATCGATGTGCGTATTCTCGTAGCTTCATAAAAAATTTCTGTGATGTCTTTGCTACCTTTCTGGGCCTTGAACATGGTTGTTGCATTGACATCATTGGATCAGAAAGCTTTCGGATTTCATCAAAAATATCTTAATTTGTGTTCTGAAAATGAATGGTCTTACGGGTTTGGAACAACGTGAGGTTGAATAATTAATGGCACAATTCATATTTTTGTGCAAACTAACTATTTAATGGAAACAGAAGCAAAACTTGTTGTTGTTGTTAGTTGAGATGATGATTTGCAAATTTGCCACAGTTTTTTTTTTTTTTTATTTCTTTTTTTAATTGCATATTATACTAAATATCTCCTGTGATCCACATTCTTGCAACCTGCAAGAGATTTCTAATAATGGCTCTGCACAGCTGGATACGTTCAAATTCACCAAATAAATGCTCCTCGTTGTTAATATTGTAAACATTTGATAGTATTCCAGATTTGATAATGGTGATCCAATGATACAGATGGTAAAGATGAGAATGTTCTCATTACCTTAAATGCATGCTTGGTGTATGTTTACAGTTGCTTGGTCTTAGCCTACAATGTTTAGACTGACGATCCAACTCCAGATGCCTTACCTGACCCCTGTTGGCCTTCTTAAACATGTATGTGGTTCAATAGGGCATCCCTTGCAATTTCTGTGCTTTGCAGCTGGAATGTTGCAGTATTCAGATTCTGTCTCAAAACTCCTAAATCAGGGTCTCAGCGGCAAACTGTGTGAGTCAAAGAGGAAAATCTCTCATCAGTGGGGATTAAGGGAGAGGAGTTTAGACATTTTCCATAAGGTAGCATTATAATCGGACTCAGGGCCTCATAATACCCCAGATCTGAGTGGATTTGCGGGGAGGAAATGTTATTAAAGTCGCCACATGAGAAAAACAAATTAGAGCCAGCGGTGTGTTCTCCGGAGCGGACATAGCGAGAGGGAAAGGGGTAGTGCTTAATCATGATGCACTTCTGTTATTTGTTACAGTTTGCCGACAATGATTTTCTGCCTTCGCTCTGTAGGGGGGGTTAGTGGGGGGCCAATATGCACTTCTAAACTTTCTGAAAGAGGAAAAAATGTGATAAGCAGCTCTTAATGCAAAGAGATTTTGAATGGAAAACTTTTAATGCTGACTATGATATCAGCTTAATGTTCTTTGCGGGCAAAGCACCTTTGGCTCGCAGAGAACATCTGTTTGACCTAGCAAAGAGTTTTCTATCTTGTGCAATTGCTCATGTACATTCCTCCATCCATTTCTTGCAGTTTTTTGTTTATATCCATCTGTCCATATCATGTGCTTGTTTACATTCATCCATCCATCTCATCCAGTGATTGTTTACATTGCTTTTATTCATTCATTGATTCATTAATCAATCCATCCATCTCATGTCGTGCTTGTTCACATCCATCCATCGATATCGTGCAGTGTTTATTCACATCCATCCACCCAATCATTCATCCATCCATCCATCCATCCATCCATCCATCCATCCATCCATTCATCTCATGCAGTGCATGTTCACAACCATTCCATTATTCATTCATTCATCCCATGCAGTGTTTATTCACATCCATCCATCCATCCATCCATCCATCTCATGCAGTGCTTGTTCATTCATTTTTTCATTCATCTCATGCAGTTTATTCACATCCATCCATCCATCCATCCATCCATCCATCCATCCATCTCATCTAGTGCTTGTTCACATAAATTCATCCATATCGTGCAGTGTTTATTCACATCCATCTATCCATCCCATGCAGTGCTTGTTTACAATTACTCAGTCAGTCATCCGATGCAGTGTTTAATCACATCCATCAATCTGTCCATCTTATGTAGTGCTTATTCATATCTATTCATCCATATCGTGCAGTGCTTGTTCATATTCATTAATTCATTCATTCATCCCACGCAGTTTATTCAAATCCATCCATCCATCCATCCATCCATCCATCCATCTCATCTAGTGCTTGTTCACATCCATTCATCCATATTGTGCAGTGTTTATTCACATCCATCCATTCATCTCATGCAGTGCATGTTCACAACCATTCATTTATTCATTCATTCATCCCATGCAGTGTTTATTCACATCCATCCATCCATCCATCCATCTCATGCAGTGCTTGTTCATATTCATTAATTCATTCATTCATCCCATGCAGTGTTTATTCACATCCATCCATCCATCCATCCATCCATCCATCCATCCATCCATCTCATCTAGTGCTTGTTCACATCCATTCATCCATATCGTGCAGTGTTTATTCACATCCATCTATCCATCCCATGCAGTGCTTGTTCACATTCATTCATTCAGTCAGTCATCCGATGCAGTGTTTAATCACATCCATCAATCCGTCCATCTTGTGTAGTGTTTGTTCATATCCAATCATCCATATCGTGCAGTGTTTTTTCAAATCCATCTACCCAATCATTCATCCATCCATCCATCTCATGCAGTGCGTGTTCACAACCATTCATTCATTCGTTCATACATTCATCCATTCATTCATCCCATGCAGCATTTATTCACATCATCCATCCATCTCGTCTAGTGCTTGTTCACATCCATTCATCCATATCGTGCAGTGTTTATTCAAATCCATCCACCCAATCATTCATCCATCCATCCATCTCATGCAGTGCGTGTTCACAACCATTCATTTATTCGTTCATACATTCATCCATTCATTCATCCCATGCAGCATTTATTCACATCATCCATCCGTATCGTCTAGTGCTTGTTCACATCTATTCATCCATATTGTGCAGTGTTTATTCACATCCATCTATCCATCCCATGCAGTGTTTGTTCACATTCATCCGTCCATCTTATGTAGTGCTTGTTCATATCCATTCATTCATTCATTCATTCATTGTTTGTTCACAACCATCCATCCATCCATCCATCCATCCATCCGTCTCATGTAGTGATTGTTTTCATTCATTCATTCATTTATTCATTCATATTGTGCAGTGTTTATTTGCATCCATCCATCCATTGACCAACACATCCATCCATCCAATGGAGGGCTTGTTCACATTCATTCACATTGTTCATTCATTCATTCATCCCATGCATTGTTTATTTACATCCGTCCATGCATCTCATGTAGTGCTAGTTCACATCCATTCATCCATATTGTGCAGTGCTATTCACATCCATCCACCCAATCATCCATCCATCAATCCATCCATCCATCCATCCATCCATCCATCCATCCATCCATCCATCCATCCATCCATCCATCCATCTCATGCAGTGCTTGTTCACATTCATTCATTCATTCATTCATCTCATGCATTGTTTATTCACATCCGTCCATCCATCTCATGTAGTGCTTGTTCACACCCAGTCATCCATATCTTGCAGTGATTATTCACATCCATCATCCAGTCATTCATCCTTCCATCTCAACCAGTGCTTGTTCAAAACCATTCATTCATTCATTCATTCATTCATCCCATGCAGTGTTTATTAACATCCATTCATCCATCCATCCATCCATCCATCTCATGTAGTGCTTGTTCACACCCATTCATCCACATCTTGCAGTGTTTATTAACAACCATAAACCCTGTCATTCATCCATCCATCCCATGATGTGTTCATTCATTCATTCATTCATTCATTCATATTGTGTAGTGTTTATTTACATCCATGTCTCCATCCTATGCAGTGTTTGTTCAGATTCATTCATTCATTCATTCATTCATTCATCCCATGCAGTGTTTATTCACGTCCCTCCAATCATCTCTGTAGTGCTTGTTCACATCCATTCATCCATATCGTGCAGTGTTTATTCACATCCATCCATCCATTCATTTCATACAGTCCTTGTTCATATCCATTCATCCATGCAACCATTCATTCATGCATCCAACTCATGCATTTTCTGTTAAAATCTATCCATCTTGTGCAGAGCTTGTTAGCATCCATCCATCCATCTCATCTGTCCATCCATCTGTCTTTCCATACGTCCATCCAGTTCTTGCAGTTTTTGTTCGCATCCATCCATCTCATGCAGGTCTAATTCACATCACCCATCCATCCATTTATCCATCAATCCATTCCTCGTGTACAGTTATTGTGCACATATCCCAGCTCGGTTTAATTTCTTCTGGACAGATTCATTTATGCATTATGTTTGTTACTGTCCCTTGGCAGGGAGCAGAGCCCAATGTGTTGAAGCTTCTTCCTCGCTCCCCCTGCCTGACGTTTGGCATTTACATCGCTTGAGAGAAAGAGGGAGGTTAATTACGCTCAACCCTGCAATGCCATTAATTATAGAGCAAACAGTAAATAAGCTGATGATATTTCTCACAGTGATAGGAGAGGTAGCAGAGGGATGGCATTAACACATAAAAGAGAAGGAGAAAAATGTACATGTTCAGACAGAGAGAAAAATCACGTACACATTCCTTTTCATGTAATTTAGAGATAGAACAATGAAACGTAAAACGTACGCACTTGATAAATCAAACTAGATTCTGTCTTGCCTCTTAAATCTAAATTAAAATTCCATTTTAATGGAAAAACAAACAAGAAATTGAGACATTTGTTTATGTGAGCGGGTAGCAGAGGCTGACAGACCATATTCAAAATCATTAGTTTAGCAATTAGCTTTCTGCATTCCTTCGGGCCTTCTGCTGCTCAGCATACGTACAACCCCGCCAAGTCATGGGCGTTGACGTATGACGACAAGAAAACGAGATAATTGTTCATTTTATTCCCATAACATGATGACTCCATGAACAAATCAACTTGTTGGCTTCATTTGGCTTCTATATTTTCTTGCAGAGGGGGAAGAAAAGGTTTGGGGGGTTTTGTGAAGTGATTTTTTTTTGTCAAGCGGACGGTGTTAATGACCTCTGGGGCTGTCTGTAAATGATGTTAAATCACCAACGTGCTGGGGGACTGTCGTATTAATCGTGATAGAGGACACTGGTTATCAGCATGCTTAAGAGTGATTTCAAGGTCCTTTTGAATAGTTAGGGGCTAACATGCTTGTCCATAATGTTTTTTTTTTTTTTTTTTTAAAACCTTAATAACATTGTCCTTTAAAAAAACAACCATACTTTAGTTTCTACATTTAGAGGTCATGCAATACTAAAACAATGTAGTTTTCCTTAATGTTAAGAACATATGTGTTGTAAAAACATCTGTTGTGCGTAATGAAAGACAATGATAACACTTATTTTTAATTTTCATAGAAAAGCAATTCATATAGGTTTCAATGGAGTTACATTTTGTTTTCTTTCATGAGAGGGTGTAGTCATTACTCACTGTGCTATTGCCATCCATAAGTATGGTTCACAAGTGTGCATTTTCATGGTTTCCAATGCTGAAAGAGCAACAGCCTTTCAATCAATGACAGACATATTTGACATGTTTTTGTGCAACAAGCATTTATTATGTGAGAGTTTCTAGACGTACATTATAGGAAGGTGGACTGGAGTTTGTTGAACCTTTAGTCTCAGTGTCTCAATAGTTATTTTAAAAATGCAAAAGCACATTTACAGATTTCAAAATTGCTTGTGCATTGCATTAAAAATATAAAATGACCCTGTTCTTATTTGAGCCATTTATTGTGAGCTTACAACATGTTATAATATTGTAATGATGGCTGCTCTCAGAGACTTCATTCAATAACAATAACAACAACAATACCCAAAATAATGAAAGTAAATGGAGTCCAGGAGGAGGGATGAATAAAACCCCAATTAAGAAAGAACTAGTTTGGTCAGATGATTACTTTATAAAAATGTTTAGATATCACTGTTAACACCTTCTCTACCAAGCGGATACAATAACACCATGTGACATTCGAAATATACCATTAAAGTACTGAATGATTATATTGCCCAGACAACATGTCTTTAAAATAGTTAAATACATTATATTAGCAGGTCCAAAACTGTCACACCCCTGTGGACTGTTTTGTTGGTTTCGCCCTCCTGTGCCCTTATTTGGTCTTTCCTGTTCCGTTTCTTATTAAGTCTTCATTGGTTAATTCGTTAGCTTCCCTACATAAGTTTGATTCAGTTCCTTTGTCCCTGTCCGATCTTAATGTTATGTTGGAGTGTTCCCCTGCTGTTCCTGTCTGTACCCTTGTTGGATTTATTATTAAAAAACCCGTTTGTTTGATTTCCTCTTCCTCGGCTCCCTCCTACGTCTATTCATACACACAAACCTGACAAAAACGTGGCGATAGCATGGTATGTTACTGAAACATACTCAGCTTGCTTCAGATGTAATTAGCTTTGTTTAGTTTGTGAGAAGCATTTATCTGTTAAGTGACTGTGTTAACATTAAAGGCACTTGCCCCTATTTGTGTCCTCCCCACTTCTAACAAACATAGGTCACATTCAGTTGAATTAACCGAGGGTGTAGCAGGGATTATGTATTCTAAAGTGGCTGTGCTGATACCTCCCTCTCTGCAGCAGTTACTAATGGCCATGTGCCCTCTGTGAGATGTGTAATGACTGTGTGTTAACTGGAAAGTTGCATTGACGGCATGGGTTGGCGCGGCTGGAGGGTGGATCACTTTTGCTTTGAGATCTCCTCACTGCCCCGCCATATGGCACAGGGTACAATCGTGTGCCAGAATCATGAGTCAGATGGCCCAGGCAGCACAGCGGCCACACACTTAGCCATTGTTCATACTCTTACCTGCATTTGTTCTGTTTTGTTCGCTTGTTTGATTTTGCTGAATCAGAGTAACACTGTTGCATTAAAGGTGAATAAAATACATCCAAGATGTAAATGCTTTTTCTTTCTTTGTTTCTTTGTTTTTGAGGAAAAAATTCCAGGATTTTTCTCCATATAGTGGATTTCGATGAGGATTAATGGGTTGAAGGTTCAAGTTGTAGTTTCAGTGCAGCTTCAAAAGGCTCTACACGATCCCAGACGAGGAATAATGGTCTTATCTAGCAAAACGATTAGTCATTCTCTAAAAAAATGAATAATTTCTATGCTTTTTAACTACAAATGCTTGTCTTGCACTAGCTCTGTGTCCACGACTTCACACATTACGTAGTCACGTTTCCTCTAAACCACTAGATGGCAGAAAAATGTGGCGTAGCAATTTCCAAAAACATTCACTTTTCAACATACACTGGCAAAATTGTCTGATCCTTGACAAAATCGCGGGCAGCAGCGCAAAGCCAGTTCTGTGCTTGCTTGATCTAATATTTGATGTTTTAAAAAATGTTGTAGATTTAAGTAGCAAATGAGAATCACAAAAATGATTCAATATGTCTTGAGACAAAGGTCTTCTTAATGATTTTCAGTTTTGTCTGAGATAAATAAAACAGCAGTTTTTTTTTTTTAAATAATGAAAGAATATGTAAAAGTATGGTATTTGGGGTAAAAAGCGCCCTAGCTGTTGGGGCTGAAAAACACTATAATTAACATGATAATTAATAGAAGGCTGACTTTATCATTTGTTGACATGACATTGTTAGATTCAGATAGTAAATATCATGTATTATGTTGGGTGTCCATCTTAGAGATAATCACCATGTTTAGAATGAAACCATCATTTTTAAAAACTTGCTATTAATCATATCATATAATAAAATATCATTTGTTGTTACTACCATAAATCTATATTAAATTATTATGGGATCTTCTTCAATGCTTTCAGGATCTTTACATTTTAAAATGATTTTGTTTTTGTATTTTAACATATATGTTTTATATTAACATATTTTAATGATAGTATCTGACAGTATTTATTGAACAAAAAAAATATTTATTTATCTAAATAAGCAGAAAATAGTACTTTGCCAAAGAGATTGTTTTGAACAAGTATTAACAAATAACAAAACGCATATTTTTTTCAGTTGAAAAGCATATTTTTTTTTTAGAAAATAACTGATTGTTTTGCTAGATAAGACCCTTATTCCTTGGCTGGGATCACATAGAGCCATGTGAAGTTGCATTGAAATTGCAATTTGGTCCTTCAACCCACTGGCTCCTGGAAAAAAAAAAAAAATCCTGGAATATTTCCTCAAAAACCTTAATTTCTGTTTGCTTGAACAAAGAAAGACATCTTGGATGACATGGGGGTGAATAAATTATCAGGAAATTTTAATTCAGGAGTGAGCTAATCCTTTAATGATGACAGCAGTCATGACAAATGAGGATGTTCTGTGCTTTAACTGTGTTGTGTAAAAATGTATAAGCTGTAATGATTTGAGACCTGTGTGGTCTGCAGTGATTAAAACACTTTATATGGTGCTCTGCAACAGATACAGTCTCGGTAGTCGCAAAAGTGTTTTGCCATCTCCGAGGAGGAAAAGGAGGGGAAACTATTTCCACTTATTTTCTTGATGACGGAGGTCATGAATGGATTAAACGCTGTTGATGCATTTACGGCGTCAGGAAAAATTACCAAATGCATTTCTTTTACAGGGTGAGGCTGCGAGCAAGAAACACATTATGTTCAATTACTGGTCTAAGTTTTCTCTTTAATTAAATGTACTGCCTGATTAATCAGACATCTTCAGAGATGGAGAGGTGATGAAATGCACCGGCTGTGTTCCTAAATAGTAAACTGTGATAGCGATAGGACACAAACACAGGATGTTGTCAGAGGCATTCTAGATTCCATGTGTCAAATGTTCAAAGGGACCATTTAGAAGCTGTTGAGGCCTTCACCTTCTGTTTAGAAAGCAATTATAAACATGTTTAAAAGAAAGGAGTCATAAAGCACCAGTCTCAAACACAGTGGGCCTTGAGAGAGATAACCAAGCGGTTGATGGCCACAGTGAGCCATTATCTGCATCTCTCTTTCTCAGTCTATTTCCCTTTTTCTGTTTTTTATTCCATCACGAAGTCTCTGTGCATTCCTTCCGTAGCAGTGCTGACAAGTCCCTGAGTGATGATAGCCTAAAACGACTGTGAAGCAAATGACATATTGGAGATGCAGCTTTTTTTTTTTTTTTCCTCCCCGTCTGATAAACCATCCTCTTAAATAAAGGAAAGCACAGGAGTTTTATGGATAACTGCAGAAACAAATGCTAGGTTTTTTTCAGCATTAATGAATGGGCGATTATGGCATTTAATGAAATGTGTCGATGCACATATATCTATACAGTATACACAACGGGATATATACAATAAACATTTCATAAAAAAAGAACATCTGGTGGACTGGATCTTAATACTGATGGCTTGTCCTAAAGCTCATCTGAGTCCGATGTTTGCGCTAATCTCCTCCCAGAGCCCTCAGATTTTTAGCTTTAATGGCCTTTAAGATTATTTTTTCACTATTTATTTTTATTATCTTAAAGCTTTTCAGTCATGTAGGGTTTTTTTTTTTTTGATCTAGTCTTCTTGGGTTTCTGCTTTCAAGTTAGGATGTTTGTAATATCAAACATTTTATCTTTTTTTTTACAATGCAGAAATATAATAGAATATCATTAATATAGTATGTTTTTATTATCTTAAAGCTTTTTAGCCATGTAGGACAGTACAGAAATATAATATAATATAATATAATATAATATAATATAATATATATTTTTTTATTGGTTTCTGCTTTGCGGTTAGGTTATTAGTACTGTAATATTAACATTTTTTCTTTATTTTTAACAGCACAGAAATATAATATAATATAATATAATATAATATAATATAATATAATATAATATAACAACAGTTATTTCTGGTCCTCAAATCTGATTGGCTGATACGAGTTTTGATATTACAGTCCAACAGTTTCACCGTTTGTATCACTCTGCTTGCCGAAGTTGCCCTATTTCTCACAGGAAGTGTCATGGCGGACACGCACATCCACTACAATGTTAAAAATAATACTGTTTTGTGTCATTGAATGTAGTTTTAAGAGCTTTTTACATGAGAATGTACTTGTTTGGACTTCAAATATGCGGTTTGTTAATCAAGATAACGTCTATCTGCAAATTTGCGTCAATGTTTTTTGGACATATGCGCTCCAGAGCATCAGTGGTCATTCAGCTCTCATGAACCCACCCAGGAGAGCCTCACCTTGGCCAGATCTTCTGGAATTTAGCACTGGCTCAGATGACTCTGTAGTGGTTAAACATGAGATTTAATTTGTTTTGGGTAAACCTTACGGGCAGTCTTTGGTCTCATTAATCTATTATTTGTTCCAGAGCAAATCATTTTTGTGATTTTAGTTACATAGTTCCACCATTAGATGGCAACAAGAGACGAGGAATCACCCTTAACAGATAAAAGGATAGTATGAGCCTATTGGACATTCAAACTAATGATTTATTGTGATTTAAGATTGATCTGAAGAATGAATGCTGTATTAGATCATGATCGCTCAGTCAATCAAAGGTTTACTCTACTAAACAGAATACATGGCTTTTAATACAGTAATACAATAAGCTTTCAGTGAAGCAACTCAACATTTCTTCGTTACTAGTTCTAGTGACGTCTTGGAATTAGTAACAGAGGCTTGGGCTCAGCTGTTAAACTGTCAATCTTTAGATTTGAATCCGTGGTGAAAGGAAGTAGTTCTGTACAAAAGAAGGCTTTTAAAGACACTTTTTAAAGTTGTTATTTTGTTTATGTATTTACACACTTGTGCTGTCGAACTGTTGTATAAACACAATATCACACTCGTAGACGTGAGATATGGCTGTATGTTAGCACGCCGTGATTATACGGCCGCATCACAGCCGTGCTGATATACAGCCATATCTCACATCTACGAGTGTGATATTATTATATTATATTATATTATATTATATTATATTATATTATATTATATTATATTATATTATATTATATTATATTATGTGGAGTGTCCATATGGAAAAAAGAAAAAAAAAAAAAAAAAAAAAACATAAATAAGGGTGACAGATGGATTCTTGGATGGCTGGAAGGATTCACTTCTCCTGCAGGGTTAAAACGCTTTAATCTCTTTATCCAGTAGTCAAGANATTATATTATGTGGAGTGTCCATATGGAAAAAAAAAAAAAAAAAAAAAAAAAAAAAAAAACACATAAATAAGGGTGACAGATGGATTCTTGGATGGCTGGAAGGATTCACTTCTCCTGCAGGGTTAAAACGCTTTAATCTCTTTATCCAGTAGTCAAGATGGTCGAATACAGAAAGGTTAGACTCTAAATGTGTGCAAAACACTGCTGAGATTGTGCTAAGGTTTTCATATACTACACTTCATTCTCTTTCTGCAGTCACATCAAACGCTATCGAACTCATTCTTGGAGATGAGTGAGTATGTATATTTTATAGAGACTAAATAATCTATCGAATTCAATTACACATTTGTGGTCACGCACTATAAAATCAGAGCAAGGTTTAACTAGACAACTTCTGGCACTTACATACAGCACTTTTGGAGTCCTGATGCATACTGAGAGCTCAGTTCTTAACTGCTCTAGCATACTGCAGCAAACACTATTAAACAGCAGCTTCACCTATTTGCTTTTGAGACTGTGACCTTCTGTTTTTTAAGTCTGAATTTGATTCCAGGGGTTTAAAATAGCTCTATCCCAGCCAGGGACAGACCCAGGGGGTTTAGCTGTCGGTGCTCCAGGGGTGCTCAGTAGTTGAGAGATGTAGACCATAAAGGGTTCATCTGCAAATTGCAGTTAAAACGCTTCTGCGGTACAAATGTGGCTCCAACATAATTAACCTATTACCAATATAGCACATTAAAGAGATAGTTCAGCCAAAATGTAATATTCTGTCATTAATTACTCACCCTCATGTCGTTCCAAACCCGTAAGACCTTTGGTCATCTTCGGAACACAAATTAAGATATTTCTAAAAGAAATCTGACAGCTTTCTGACCCTGCGTAGACAGCAATGCAACTATCACATTCGAGGCCCAGAAAAGTAGTAAGAACATCAATAAAATAGTCCATCAGTGATTCAACCGTAATGTTATGAAGCTGCGAGAGCAGTATTATGTGTGTTAAGAAAACAAAAATAACAACTTTATTAACAACTTATCTTCCGTCTTAGTTTTCAACGCACGTTCACAACAGTAGCATGTCGCATGCATAACAACAAGGAGATAACATAAAGGTGAATGAATTATGACTTTTTTTTTTTTTTTTTCATTTTTGGTTGAACTGTCTCTTTAAGACAGCCGCCAACTCATTCACAGCAACATTTCTGATATATATGTTTTGGGATATTTTGGCATATTTATAATAATAAATACGTAGTTAACTGGGAAGAAATTAAGCTTTCCAAGGTTTTTATTTTTTTTCTTTGTTTTCTAAATGAAAATACAAGTATACAAAATGAGCAAGGAGTGAGTGCAGAGAAAAAGGTCATATTTACTCCTGTGGGTAGCAGCTCGCTGTGTCGCAGCGGAGGTACCACAGCCCTGAGAATAACTCTCTCTTCCTCCCTCCCTTCCTCCGTTTCTCTCTCTCAGCACTCTCTTTTGCACTCTCTCCGTTTCTTTTCCTCACACTAATAAGCCATGATCACTGTGTTACTGTGGTAATTAAATCAGATATTAAGCTGTGTTATAATCCTCTTGGCTGCCTGCTGCTGACACAAGGCTGTGTGTGTTTCCATTCACGTGTGTGTGTGTGTGTGTGTGTGTGTGTGTGTGTGTGAATCTGACACTTCGCTGAATGCAGATTTGCAGAGTTGCAGATTCATGAGGGACGGATGAGGATGAAGGCTGCTTATTTCATGACACATTAAACATGCCAATATTGGCCCGTGATGTACAATTGTGTGTGACATACTCTCAAACATGTTTATGTTACTGTGAAACCAAACTGTCATTGAGCTCTTCATAGAGTGTTTCAATACATTAAATCATGATAAATAATACATGCATTTTTGTTGCTGTTGTTCAGTACTGACCTGTATGTTAAAATCTCAGTAAGCACAAAGCATTTTACTGTCTGCTTTCCCACAGGTAATGTAGGGTTGAGCAGGGATGTGGTATAATGCTCAATAAATGTAACTTTGGCACACTCTCAGGAAAAAAAAAAAAAAAAGAAGAAGTACAAAGCTGCCACATAGGTGACATCCTAAGGTACACAAGTCAAAAGATACATCTTTTACCTGTATCTGTGCACTTCAGAACATTAACAATACATATTTTGTACTTTTTTTGTACCTTCTGAGAGTGCAGTAATTAAATGCATTCACTGTGGCCAACTCAATCCTCCCCTCATCCCAAAATAACCTACACTTTCAGGAAATATCAACATAGATATACAAATTAAATTTTTAATTGCATCAATCTAAACATATATCTCTCCTTCAAAAGTTATATAGTTTAGTTTGTATAGTTTGTATAGTTTGTAAAAAAAAAAAAAAAAAATACTATTATATACTGTAATAAAGTGCTGTGACAATGAATAATTTTAATGTTTGGCAAGAACCTTTGTTTTAATTACTGAAGTGTCTTTTGCCCACATTATTAAAAACATTAAATTAATCAAAAAAAAATTATATTATATTATATTATATTATATTATATTATATTATATTATATTATATTATATTACATTATATTATATTATATTATATTATATTATATTATATTATATTATATTATATTATATTATATTATACAGGAACATGTTTCGTATTGATTATTGATACATACAATTGCACTTTTGAGTGTTAAGATGGACATTTTCTGATTGAAGAGATTAAAAATAAATACATACATACATACATACATACATACATACATACATACATACATACATAAATAAATGAATAAAGTGATCGCTGCTTTTTTCAACTGTAATTTTTTTGTGGGCTTTTCATAAATATATTTTTAGGGGTAAAAAACAAAACAAAAAAAACAAACAAACAAACAAAACAAAAAAAACAATATGTGCTTCTTATTTTGTGTCAGACCCTTGGGACTGTTTTTGTGTGTTTTCCCTGTGTTGCCCTTATTTGGTCTTTCCTGTTCCGTTTGTAATTATTTACGTCATCGTCTGATTGTCTTCACCTGTCTCCCCCTGATTGGTTCGTCTTTGTATTTAAGGTTGGTTGTGTTCAAGTTGGGTTGTCGGTGATTAGATTGTCTTCATGTATTGTTACTCCTTCAGGTTACGTTGTGTTTGCTGGTTCCCTGCTGTTTCCTGTCCGTTCCTGTTTCCCTGTGGATATTATAAATAAAACTCTATGTTTTGGACCTCCTCGCTCATCCTGATCATTCCCCGCACACGACGACACCGTGACATTTTGTATGAGGCTGTATGATTTGATTTATTATTCTTATTTTTTTTGTAAGCCTCAACCAAATCAAGTGGCTCATGCAATGTGCTATTTTATTTAAAATGAGACAGACTTTCGTTATGAGGAACATGTATAAACAGAGCTAAGGGTTGTGCACTAGATCTCCCATTAAAAAGTTTTGTGAAGTTATAGCTTTACCATGTCTAAACTGCTCGATTTGATATTTTTGTACACCATGTACTGTGCTGTAAATCTTCCATAATACCCAATATTCTTCCTCTAAATCCATCCTCAGAAAAAAAAGATGCCATACTCACAGCAGTGGAGCAGAGAGAGAGAGAAAGAATGAGAAGGAGGGAATGAAAGAGGTGGTCATACAAACAAGGTCTCCTCCCTCAGGCATAAGGCTACTGGCACACACTGTGCCACCTATCTGTTGACAAATGGAGGGCCATTATCACTCACCGAATCCTAATGCTAAACTCTGTGGTCTGGTCATCCTCTTTGCCTCTGAAATGGGAACATTTTTTTCTTCTTCTTCACAATTTCAAGGGCATGACAGTGGGTGCACAATGATTTAAGTAGGAAAATATATAGAGGGCAGGAAGATAGCGACACACTTTACATTCCCGGTCTTTTTCAAACCTCGGAGCCAAGTCAGCTCCAAAGTCTAGACAGCTTCCAGACTAGACAGTGTCCTGTTGCCTACATAGTCAGCAGTCTATTAAGTTAAGACACTCATGCCAAAAAAAAAAAAAAAAAAGCACACACACATATATAGGATGATAAATAAATAAATAAATAAATAAATAAATAAATAAAATTAAGTGGAATGAACTTTATCACAAATTTTAGTATTTTTTAGTATTGAACATTGTTTTAGTATTTAGAGCAAAAAAGTCTATTTATAATCACTTTAGGGCTGTCAGTCGATTACATTTTTTAAATCTAATTTATTACGTAATTACACAATCTATCTAATATCTAAATCTTATTAATTGCATATTAATCACACTTCAAATTTTGCTAAGAAATTACCCATAAAACATAATTTAAAGCCATTATTGTGCTTCATGAGAAAAGCATGAAATAGATGTTGCAAAAAGCATCTTTAGAAAGAATTTAGAAAGAAAGAAAGATTTTTAGTCTTTGGGTGGACTATCCCTTTAATTATTATTATTTTATTATTATTATTATTATTATTATCATCATCAGATTTTTTTGTAAATATGAAATTATATTATATTATATTATATTATATTATATTATATTATATTATATTATATTATATTATATTATATTATATTCATTTGATTCATTCAAACATCTGATTTATTCAGGGATGAAGTAAATGGCTCTCTTTATGGGCCATTGAATCACTGGTTCACTCGATTTGTTCAAAACACAGATTCATTCAGAAATTGTGTATTGCTTGGAGGTGCACAATAGTTCTGTATGGAAGCCTTTTTTGGCCACTTAAAAAAATTTGCAGTTGTGAGTGATATTCATGTGATGAATTTATATTATGCAATTGTGAGAAAAAATCAGAACTGTGAGTTTATATCTCGCAATTCTGACTTTTTAACTTGGGATTATGAGTTTATAATTTGCAATATTTTTGCGATCTGTGCAACGCTGCTCAAGACAAACACACCTTAATGCAAGAGGAACTGTGGGGTGGGGGCGGGGCAACTGTGTTCAAAATTTTAAAGTGTTATATTTTTTCCAAAACTAATGAATTAGGTTAACGCGTTAAATCTACAGCTCTAAATCATGTATGTATTTTTGCTCATCTCAATGTGGAATTCTCCTTGAAGGCTACACTAAGAAATTAATAGCCCACTTTTATTCAACAATGAAGTGACAGTGAACACATGTATAAGGTTACCCTTGTACAAAAATAAATAAATAAATAAATAAAAAATAGAGTAAATGCTGTTATTTTGATATTTTAAACCTTTTATTTGTTAAATAATACAGAGAAAAGGATATTATATCTCCATTAAAAAAACAACAAGGACCAGAAATTTTACAGAACGATCATATGACACTGAAGACTGGAGTATTGGCTGCTGAAAATTCAGCTTTGCTATCAAAGAAAACAGTTTTAACATTTATAAAACTTTTTTTATAGAGAAGAAATACATTTCAATTGTAATAATTAGAATTCCTACAGTTTGAAACAGCCTTCGCCTTGGGAGTGCACCTCAGATGTGTAATGCGTCTATAGGTGGCTCAGTAGGTTTAGACCAGAGCACATGGGGATGGGGTGACCAACAGACTGATTGAGGTGAAGCCTTCTCCACTCAGTGGATCAATGCAGACTAGTTCTACTGTGCACCTTTATTCACCTATTTAGCCCAACATTCAGGCACCCTACTCAATAAGGGCCAGCTTATATCTGCAATGGATCTAAAATGTCAAGGCAGGGGCGAAAGCAGCTCCTGGAAACAAGTGAATGTTTGATGTTTGCAATGAAAGAAGGTGACTGTAACTTTATCACGTTGTGCTACTGCTGAATGCAAAAATATATTTCCAATTCCATGCTGAAATGAATGTAGATCATTTTAGTTACATATGGAACGCTGACTTTTCATAGCAGCATGTGGGTGGCGTAGTTATATTATTGAAACCCTAAATCTAGCCCATTTAAACTGATTTTTTTTGGTAGAAATCACACCTTTGTGCACAACCTCGGTGTTCATAAATGGCCAAGTTTCCCATTTCCGCCACCCACACTAGAAAGGAAAAATAATGGTCATGCTCGGACTAAAGGCTCCGTCCTCCCTCCATCAAAGCGATAGGGCCATAATCCCGCCTAAAGCACTAAATCCTCTGTATACTGACATAATGCCCTTTAAGCTCACTAATTCCTATCTCTCGCTTTCCCTCTTTCCCTCTTTTCTCTCTGTCTCTCCCTCTCTCTTCTCTTTTGCTCTCTCTTTAGTCCTACATTAAAACAAAAACAATTGCACCACAGTCATCAATCTAAGCGGTTGCTAGGAAACCTCCAGGGCACCCTGATCAGTTTTCATTAAGGCTTTAGTCACTAATGACTTCACTGTGCAGTTTATTGCGCAATATGAAAACAAAAACAAGCGCTTAAAGATCAGAAATTCTGTAAACACTAAGCTGAACCCATATGGGAATTGTACATAAATCAAAACAACCATAATATACATACTAAGAAACAAAT
>JAHKKF010538602.1:3897-21586 GCA_019740295.1 Labeo calbasu
TATATATATATATATATATATATCTCATACTCACCAGTAAATTTGCTGCATGGTCTTCTGCCGTCTCACCAAACAGTTTCAGCTCAGTCAGGAGATTCTGAGAAACCGTCTGCCATTAGCAGAAACAAAATGGACAAAGAATTAATAATTAATTAAGACTCATTTTCCCAGAGTCTGGTTTAACATTAGTCCTGCAATAAACAACACTGTCACGATGGATTCTCCATAGAAAACATGCTACAGACCAGAATTAGGCTTCATTTGTTTTTCAGACAGGCTTTCTGCATTCTCATAATCTCTATATACATATAAAACCTAATATTTAAAGGATTAGCTCACTTCCAGAATAAAAAAAAATCCTGATAATTTACTCTCTTAATTAAATTAATAATTTATTTTATTTAATTTAGGAATAAGGGTCTTATGTAGCAAAATAGTAGCCTGGTTTCCATCCAAAGTTGCGAATTTAACTTATGCATAAAAATAAGAATATCGCATAAAACATTTGCGAATAAGCACCGTTTCCACAAAATCGTCACTTAGGAGAAGCCACTGAGTGTAGTAATTTTCATATGTAATAAATTACTTGCGCCTCAGAGCAAGCAGACGAAACACGAGTTCGGTTCACTGGTTAGACGGGTTTTGCCGTCCCATAGAGAAAAGTCACATGACTTTTTTGATGCGTACAGAGGAATTTATTCGGCAAATGCATTTCCATCTCCCATTATTCACATTAACCCTTTTTCGCACAAGTCAAAAAACACCTCAAACGAGCGTAAAAACTTTTTAGTGAATTAAGGAACTTTTATTCAAATGTGGCACTTCCATGGTGGGTTTCTCATCAACATGCGCATAAAAACAGGGTGATGGAAACAAAGCTAATGTCATTTAAAAAAAAAAAAAAAATTAAATAAAAATCTATATACTTTTTAACCAC
Source organism: Labeo calbasu (assembly GCA_019740295.1). Taxonomy (NCBI): domain Eukaryota; kingdom Metazoa; phylum Chordata; class Actinopteri; order Cypriniformes; family Cyprinidae; genus Labeo; species Labeo calbasu. The sequence continues at coordinate 4,835 of JAHKKF010538602.1, forward strand.
AAATGTTCATCTTGCACTAGCTCGACTTCATGGATTACGTAGTCAAGTTGGAAAGGTCACGTGACGTATGTGGAAGTACCGACCCAGTGTTTACAAAGCGAACGTGCAAAGTCAAACACACTTTACAAAAAAAAAAAAAGGTAAAATAACAATGTTGGATGATTTTGAAGTTGGAGGAGAAAATTTGATGTTTTTCACCCTACCCTACCTTTCTGAACTAGAGTACACAGATGAAGAACTGACCTTTCCACATCGCAGAGCTAGTGCAAGACGAGCATTTGTGGTTTAAAAGTATATACATTTTAAACCTTTAACCCGTTGACCATCAATGAAGTCCACTATATGGGAAAAAAACTCCTGGAATTTTTTCCTCAAAAACCTTAATTTCTTTCAGACTGCACAAAGAAAGACATGAACACCTTGGGTGACATGGGGGTGAGTAAATTATCAGGAAAATTTTATTTTGGAAATTAACTAATCCATTAATAATAATCAAAAATTATATGAACAAAGAAAAGAAAATATACAAATACAGAAAAAAATTGAGTTACCATAACTTCTTTTCTTTGTTCTTCCTTCTGTTGTGCTGTCTGGCCCAACTTTTCCCCTGAAACTTAATTTGAGATGGTTTAGACGACAACTCAACAGAAAGTACTGCTCTTCATCATGTGTCAGTCCAACACAAAGTTAAAATAAATCATTACCTGGGTCCAAGTTTTCCGCAACAAGGAGGACATGACAGTCTCGCAGCTGTTTTTGAATTTCTCGATTTTCTCCTTGAAGATCTGTGCATCGCTGCTCCAGTTCAGTCACAGTTTCCTTAAGAAACGTTAGAAACATAAATCAATTTGACTCTACTGATTACAACAACTGTTCTAAAATATCACTCTGCACCATAAAACAATTCATCTATTTAAGTAAAACACTAGATCAGTGATGAGTGTAATCACCTTCATTTCTTCAAGCTGTCTCTGCAGGTCTTCATTTGTTGCACTCAGAACTTTATTCTGCTCCCTTATGTCATTCTGTTGCCCATATCTTGTAGATGGCCTGAGAAAATCATAGTATGCATTTGCATTTTTAGACTGGTATCATACTAGGAGTATAACCAGAGGCGGAGTTTTTTTTTTTTTTTTTAGAAAACTGTACTTCACAACATTCCAAAGCATAATATTGTACTTTTTACTGCATATGTTTCATATTAAATATTGTTTCATACTTAATTACATTAGAACTCTAGTACTTTCTTACTTTTATTCAATTAAAATTGTTTCAAAGATTTACTTACTAGTACTACATTTTTATGTTCTTAAATATTAAAGGTAAAACAACAACAACATTTATTTATGAAATGTAGTGCAGTAAAAAGTATGACATTATGCATCAGAAAAAATAAATAAATAAAGTTAAAATACAGACACTTTTTACATATGCTTGAGTAAAGTAAAAGTACATCACTACTGTGCACCATTTTTATTTAATCATACTCATTATTTCACACGTTGGTACTTACACTTTTAGAGACCTGTGCTGGTTCTTCCTAAAAAAAAAAAAAAAAAAAACATATTAGAACATATTTTATACAGTATATATAAAATGGCTGTTTACGGTAAAGAAAATGTTAGCTTACTGACCAAATGTACTCACTTATTGTCTGTGTCGTTCTTGACATGTGTCGCTCTTGATGTCACACTGGGCTGTGAAGGAATCGCTGTGTCTTTTATCTGAACTCTCTTCATGTTGGAATGCAGCTTTCTGGAGAAATATTATCGCATTTAACGTTACTGCTTTAATATTTAAGAAAAATACCGATCGAGCAGATGAGACAAAATTAGACACTAAAACATTGCCTGTCCGAAATGCATTAACACCATGAACGTAAATAACGCAAAAATATATGTTTCGTTGATTTCAAAATTATTTATTTTTTAGAACAGTATGAAGTCTCGTCATGTTCATGTCTCACTCCGCTTCTGTGTCTCGTCAGATCAACGGATTATTTTTCTTTTCGAAAACGCAATGCGATCATCTCGGATCATAAATCAACGGTAAAATGATTTTAAAACAAAGTATGAATATATAATAAACTTACCACACCAAACTAATAGGAAACTCCAGATAACGTTTTAAAAGTCCCGATTTTACTCAGCGCCATGAATTTCAAAATAAACAACGTCACTTCCGGCTCCTTTGAGAATCCGTTTAGACTGCGATTTCTATGTAACGTTGAATCTAAATGTACGTATATAAAACATATGTTTCTGGTTGTAAGATTTCTAAATCGATAATATATCCAAACAAAGTTCGCTAAAGAATGTATTTTATTATATATTATTTAAATAAACATAATTATCCTCCGCACCACTAGAGGACGCGAGAGGAACATGTTACGTCCAAAGTCACAGAACGTGCCGTGAGGAAGAGACGCGGCGGTTGAATTCAAATTTTACGAAGGAAAAAGACAAGCAGCGAGTGGAGGGAATTTACGTTTAGGTATTGCGCTTTGTTACTATTTTTTTATTCAGCTGCAAATCTCGCTTTTATAAGAAGTGAGACATGTTTTAAAGTCACTGAAATGCCGATAGCTGTTTGTTTTCTTCAGTTTAATGTTGTTGCTATGAGCTTATGGCATATATCTGTCTCGTCTGACAGTCAGATAGAGACACAACACACACACTGACTGAAACAAAACACGCCTGAGGGAATACAGTACTGTTAGAATAAGGTAGATCGTTTTTAGAGTGTTTTTAACAAACGACACTAAGTATTTTGTTTGTTTACGTTTCATTTAAAGTATAACTTAGTGTTTTTTTACTTTCGTTTTTTAGATTTTGTGCGCTCTGTTACTTGAATGAATTGAAGATGGAGCAGCTGAATTTAGGGTAAGTAGTCTTGTAGTGTATCTGTAATTTTTTTTTGCAGTAGAATCGTGTAGACCGAGTCGACAAGCTGCTTTGGATGAATAATGCAGCCTTGCATTTATTAATTTTATAAACATTATTGAGTTCACAGCTGATTGCGCTTTTTCTAAAGGTTCTTTTATGTGTTTTACTATAGCAAGCGTCTTCAAATTGAAGACAGAACTCTAATGCAATTGTCAGAACTATTATATTTGTATTTATGACCTCACCCCTAAAACAAGTCTATCGTAATTGTTTTTATATATATATATTATAAACTATGGACTGTTGGAAGTTGTGGAAGTAAACTCTTAATGGGTCTTTATTCTGTAATTCAATTACTTTTATAATGACTGTTTGAATGCATCTGTTTAAATAAGCATACATAAGAATAGATTTTGGAGTTGATCATTCATCTAGTTACTGTCATACATTGAGATAATGCAAAAACACCCCTTTTCGAGCTTGTAAAATTGATTCTTTTTTTACATGTAATAAAACATTTGATAAATAAATAAATGTAATGTAATAAATGTACGTTTAATAAGTAAGTGGTTTTCTTTCCAAGTAAATTCCACAATATGTTATCAAATATAAGTTGTATAACTAATGTTTGCCACGTTTTTCCAGCAATGAGGCAGTGAAATCCTCAAGAAGGAGACTGTCTTCGGTATGTAACCATTGTTTCGCTGAAGTGGGTGAAAACATGTTACACTTTGTGATGATTTGTGCTTTCCATTGTTATGATCCTTCAGTATCTTCACATACTTGTTTAGGATGAATATATTGCTGTTTTTAGTAATGGAAGAATGTACACATAAATGATAGCTTAACTGGTGTCCCACTTTACCTATATTTACTCTGTTACAGCTTGTGAGAAGTGTTTAGCCTTTAATGTCTCAAGACATAAAATAGTGTTCTTTATTGTCCCACTGACAGATTTTAAAAGCTCCTCGAACATCTATGAAAATACTTGGAGCTGAGCAGGAGGAACAAAAGGTGATTAGGTTACTGAGTATTTTTGAATATCATTTATTTTTGTTTGTTTCTTTAAAAAAATAAAATGTATTTTTGTATTTGTACATTTGTGCAGGAGGAAATCGTCAAACCTGTTGAGAAGAAGAGAAATTCACGAAGAGTGAGTTTTGCCACTACAAATAATGTACGAGTGTTTACAAAGTAAGTGCAATTATGTCGACCCATTAATTGGAAGATATAAACATAAATTACATGATAATTCATTTATGAATTTTTTTTTTTTTTTTTAATTTCACAGTGATGCAAAGAGTGAATCTCCTGTTCTGGCATCCATACAAAACACACATGTTGGTAAGCATTTTATTTGTTTTTAATTGATGTAATTTGTGATTCATGGGAATCAAGGATTATGTGTACGAGTTCTGTCAAAAGAAAAGCATTAAATATTTCTCTGTTGCATATATAAAAATGAGCACACTGTTAATTTACTTCATTGTGTTTTGTTAAATTAGCAGGAGACAGACCAAATGAAAAGTAAGTAATGGCTTATATTTTCATTTGTTTAGCAGCTTTTCCACTATCGTGCCAAAATGTTTTCCTTACTTAACCGTTCAATTCCATTCCAATCTGGCCTAGCCAGCACAGATATGGTCCAGCAGTGGAAAAGTGGTATTTGATAATTTTGTATGTGCATGTGATCTACGTCATATATGTAAAGCTGTAACTTTGTTTGTTCCTCTAATGACAGGATTTTGCGTTTTGTGGATGAGGGAAGTCACCAAATCAAAGGTAATGTTTTCAAGGAAAAATGTCAAATATTGCTGTCATTGTTCTCCGATCTTGTTCACAGTGCAAATGTTTTTATTCAAAATAGGAGCGTATTGACTTAATGCATAATTGTATAGATGTTGTTCACTGTAACACAATCTAGTGATTTCATGAATGTATTTACATGCTTCTTGCACATGATTTTCAGAAAGTGAACCACTAAACCTTTCCATTTCTTTCAGGCCTGGATACTTTGTTGAACACTCCTCTTTATCTGTCCCAGCATAAGGTAAGTAATCCAAGACCAAAATAGCAAAAATATTATGACTTTCAGGATTCTGCAATTTATGAAATCCCTGATTAAACTAAGTATATGCTGCCACAGACATTTAATTTTGGAGTGTGTGAATGTACAATGCTTGATTGTCAGTAACTGCTTGTTGTTTTTGTATTTATGTGTCATTAATACACACCTTGTTTTGACATACACTGATTATTTCGACCTTTCGCTCTCAAATTATAGGAAAATTTCTTCTCTGATCCAGTCTTGCAAGATGACTGTGTGGATAGAACAATGCTGCTTGGAGAGGATACTGGATACATGGATATTACTCACAGTCACACAATCACAATTGATGAGGATTATGACATTGAAAAAGAGACAAACCCAGATTTAAGCATCAACATGGCTCAGACGGTCCGTGGTGATCTGAATGTCGCAAGTCAGAAGGGTTTGCCACGTGAAGCAAAAGCAGAGAGGAAAAATGCTGCAAATGACTCAGACTTCAGTGCTTTTCTCGCCAGTATGAGCTTACCCACTGTAAATACCGTTAAGCTCCAAAATTCTGAGAGTCAGCTTGGTAATATCTTCAGTTCGGCCAATACAAGCACATCGGAAACTGATAAGGAGAATCACTTACCATCTTTTTTAATGAAGCAACATCCAGGTGACAAGGGTAACTCACAACAACCCAGGGGACTTCAACGTAGACGTTCCCGTGTTGCATTTGTTGAAGATGATGATTTAGAGGTAACCAAGAGTCACACTGTTGTAATTGAAAACAAAGATAATACTCAGCGTTTTACACCCTCTGTTTCTGAAAATCAAAGAAGTGTTGCGTTCATGACATCTGCCTTTTCAAACATCACGGATGACATGGAGCTCACTTTGAGCCAGACTGCTGCAATCAATGTTAAAGTTACAGGAAATATCACTCGTAATGTCCAGGCTGCTCTGGATCACAACAGATCCCAACATTTCCCTGAGGATGACGATGCAATGGAGATGACAGGGACATTTGATGCATCTGTTCGTGAAAAAGACCACACAATGAGTATGAAGGAGCAAGCTCAGCCTTCAGTTCCTACAATAAGGAGGATGTCCTCCTTTAATATGGTTGAAAATGGAGAGACAACAGATCAGCATAAAGCTGGATATTTTCAGAGCGATCTCTCAGTAGTCCAGACTGCTAATTCTGATGATATGGAAATGACGGGAACATTTGATGTACCTGTTAAAGAAAAAGACCACACAGTGAGTATGAAGGAGCCAGCTCAACCTCCAATTCTCAAAGTAAGAAGGATGTCCTCCTTAACCATGATTGGAAATGGAGAGATGAGCAATTTCTCAATAGCCCAAACTGCTAATTTGGATGATATGGAGATGACTGAGGCCGTAGATATATCTATTCGAGAAAAGGAGGAAGTTCTGTTTCCTAAAGCAAGCAAGGTGTCCATTTTTGATTCCTTTGGAAATGGAGAAATAGTGGATCGAAACAAATTTAACAACAACTTCATAGCTCCAACTGCTAATCCTGACGATATGGAGATGACACAGTGTCAGACTATTGTTCTCGAGGACAAACAATCAAGTGGAAACAAGCCATTCAGCAACTCAAGGAAGAGTTTGCCTCTTGCATCTTTATCCAGATCTGTTCGAGAAGATGAGCATACCGTAACTATAAAGGAGGAAGCTGTGCATCCAGTTCCCAAAGTAAGAAGGATGTCCTCCTTAAATATGATTGGAAATGGAGAGATGAACAATCTCTCATTCACCCAAACTGGTAATTTGGATGATATGGAGATGACTGGGGCTGTAGATATTTCTGTTCAAGAAAAGAAGGAAGTTCTGTTTCCAAACAAATCTAGCAGCAAATTCATAGCACCAACTGCTAATCTAGACGATATGGAGATGACACAGTGTCAGACTATTGTTCTAGAGGACAAACAATCAAGTGAAAAGCCATTCAGCAACTCAAGGAAGAGTTTGCCTCTTGCATCTTTATCCAGATCTGTTCGAGAAGATGAGTATACAGGCAATATAAAGAAGGAAGCTCTGCATCCAGCTCCCGAAGTAAACAAGACCTCTTGTTTTGATTTAGTTGGAAACAGAGTGATAATGGATCATGACAAATCAGGACAGCTTTCAGTAGCCCAAACTGCAAATTCTGATGAGATGGAGATGACACAGTGTCAAACTATTTTTCTCGATGCCAAGCAGGTCAGTGGAGACAAACATTTAAGCAACACAAGGAAGAACTGGCCTCGTACATCAGTATCTGGAACTGAAGGCAGTGATGGGATGGACATGACTCAGGCATTTACAGGGCGTATAATACTAAACGCTCCTTCGGCCTCCAAGAAGGAAAGGGGTGAAAGCATTCTAATGCCTGCAACAACTGCATCAGCTCAACATAATGAGAGTGACTGTATGGACTTGACATGTCAACCAAGTACTTTTGATGGGATTTCTCCCCCAAGTCCTGATGAAATGGAATTGACCAGATGCACCACTATTAACATTGACTCAAACCGTACCTGGTTAGGGGGTGCTATGAATATCACAGGTACAAGAAGAGCACCATTCTCTGCAAATCAAACAATCACTGTGGTTGAACCTATGGAGATGACAGAGGTACACATGGCACCAATCAGTGAGCAAAAGCATAAAGCTTTTATGACTCGAAGAAAGTCAGGAGCAAGAATGATGCCCTTGATGTGCGATCCCGAAAGCACTGATAACCGTCAGACTGATTTCTCCAACCCTGATGACATGGACATGACACAATGTCAGACTGTTGTGCTTGAGGCTGAAAACTGCAAGAGGCCCAAACCATTCAGTAAATCCAGGAAGAGCTTGAACCTTGTATCTACATCCTCCAGTCCTGATGTTGACGGTATGGAGATAACCCAGGCACTCACTGGCAGTATCGTGTTAAAGAGCTTTGTATCCAATGAGGAAAGTAAGCATGAGAGAAATCTGTTGCCTGTAGCACGAAGTTGTCAAACACAGGATGAGTCTGACTGCATGGAAATGACATGTCAAGCCAGTGCATCAAATCTGGCTATTCCCTGTGTTGATGATGAAATGGAACTAACAGGATGCAACACGATTGCAGTTGACTCAAAAAGCACATTGGCAGCAAGTGCTACAGAGATCAAAGAGCAAGAAAGTGCACTTTGGGCATCAACATCTGTTTCTAGATGCACCGTGGCAAGTGAAGAACAAAATGAGGTGAGTGAAGCTGCCAAGTGTGCTATTAACCATGTATTCCCCTCAAAACATGTTTTCGATCTTGATAGCACAAACATTAAATGCAACAACACAGAGACAATATCCTATTGCTCAGCTGGCATGCAAGCGGACAAAAATGTGATGATGACCGATGAAGACATGCAGGTTACGAATGTCCTTACAATGCCTATTGAAATAGAGAAAAGTGTTTCATTTAATGAGAAAGAAGCAGCACATATAAAGACTTTCTGTGACACTAGAAATGAAGAGGAGGGTCAAGCACTTTGGCATAACAAGGAACAAAGTACAAGCTCAGTCCAAATCGAAGGTTCCTCCTCAAATGAGTCTGTTGTTGATTCCTTCATTAAAGAAGAGCTGCAACATGCAAAAGCAAGACGGAGGAGTCTAGCTGACTTTCAAATGGAGCTTCACAACATGTCACGGCGTATCCAGGAAGAGCACAAAGTGATGACGGGAAGCACAACTGCGCCTCTGCCTTCTTATTCCCTCCCAGAGAATTCCCTTAAAAAGCAGTGTGAAATGGACATTTCCAGTCAGCCAACTTCAAATGTCACGCCTAACATCAAACAGATAAATAATTCTGTTCAAAATGAGAAGACCACACCTTTTAGTCTTAAAAAGAAGGCTTTCTCGTCAAGGTTGTCTCTTTGTGGTATCGTTCCAAAACTACCGAAACGCGCTACAACTGCAACTCCCAACAAAACTGTTACCATAAGTACTAATGATTTGCAGTGTCTCCAACTAGAGAAACACTTTGATGTTGTTGAACAAAATAGCAGCTGCAAAACAGTCGATATTAATGACGAAGAGTTCCCTGAAATGAGCAGCGAAGAAGACTTGTCACGGAGTCTCGAAAATTGGCCAATTAACAAGCAGGATTCTTCAGATGATTCTTTGGCTGTACCTAAAACTGAAGAGCCTTTGGAGGATACTGTCTTTGAGTCAGTCACAAACACGAGTCCATGTTTTAAAAGGCCGCATCCAGAGGAAGACCCTATTACAGCAGAACGAACCAAGAAAGCCTGCGTTTCTGACATGGTAGGCACAAAATGTTAATAATCTTCATTTTAATACTGTTTGCTTGGTATTTCCTGCTACACGCTTAGAGGATGTTCTGTAATAAAGTGTTAAGCGTGGGCTCCATTGTTGTGCATTATTATGCTAATGCTTGAGATTCTGTCTCCTCAGGGGCCTGACTGTCATGAAGCTGCCGTACAGTGGGAAGGTAATTTTACAAGGCATGCCGCTCAGAATCCCAAGGCAAAGACAATTGAAGATACAGGAGTGTCTGAATCCAGTGAGTTACTTGTGTCAGTTCTCACACACAGTGAAATATTTATGCTCTGCAAAACCATTAAGCAGGTTTAGTGTGGTATATTTCGAAAATAAAATGTGATCTGCTTTATAGCTCTCAGATACTCGCAGTTCGACTCGCATTTGGATGGGACGCTGGATCATGCATTTGATTTCAACAAGGTAGCATTATTTACACACTCTCATTATTTTTGGATTTTTTTGTGTAAAAAAGTCATTAATAATAATTTGAAATAGTGTTAATTATTTATTATCTCTAGCATCTTTTGCACAGGGAAGCATTACTTTTTCTTCTGAAAATATACAAATATAGTTGTTCATCTCATTCTTTTGTTTTCAGAAACTTGAGGATGGAAGCATCACAGTGAATGAGTTTCTAAGCCACTTTGGTATCAACTTCGTCATCCACAGATCCAGACCAAGTGCTCTGCCTGACAGTGTAGGTAGTCTGGCTTTTCTCTTTGTGAACTTAATATGTTACGCTTGTAACACATCTTTTCTTTTTCAGTGTAGAGCTGGAGAGACACGTACCATGGAGGATTTGCTCAAAGAGAAATACATATACCACCCTAAGCAGAGAGTATATGAGCAAGACTGTAAAAATCTCACAGAGATTGTAGAGAGGTTTGTACCAGTCTGGCTTTGATAATGCTGACACTACAGACACTGCAACTGCAGATTTTGGGGTGTGTGTGTGTGTGTGTGTGTGTGTGTGTGTGCATTTAGCTGGCAAAAATTATATATTTATATATAAATATATAACTTCCTCATAGACTTAAAGAGCAGATGCCTGAACAGGAGAAATCCATGGGATGCATCAATGGAGCCCTGCATCAAGAGTTACGTACTCTCTCTGAAGAGCAAGTATGTTGTTTTCATAGCGATCCTGGATCGTTTAATGTTAAATCATTAAAATCATAGCTTATATTGTTCATCTTTAAGGGTTAAATCTTCATGCTTGTTTTTTTTCCTCAGTTAAAAAGCTTTGGCTCCAAGTTGAAAGAGCGAAGAGTTTACTTTGGAAAGCGAAGCAAAGCACTTTCTCATGAAATGAAAGGAGTCTTGTACTCTGAGCTCATCAAAACAACACAGGTAGGAGCTTTTTTTGTTAATATTGTTAAAGGGGACGTCTTATGCTATTTCATGCATTCTGACTTATTTACACTGTTAAAGAGTCAGATTCTCATGCTAAACGTGGCAAAAGTTACAAGAAAACGAGTTGGGTGTATGAGTATGGCCCTGTATGACATAATAAGGGTGGAATTCCCTGTATGGAAGAGCGCACTTACACATCAACCAGAGTGAGAGCAAGAACATGCCTATCAAAGTGCTTTATTCGGGTTACGGAGGTCGTCGGCACAGAACTTGCTCAAAGGATTTGTCACTTTGTTTCTAGATCCCGAAATCAACAGTGTCACCAAAGTGGTGCATTTTTGGTTGTGAGGGAAAATAACCTTGTTCAGCTTCCCAAAGAACCCAGCGTTAAGGGAATTATTTATGTCGATGTCTCAGCTTGCAGACGATCGCTAAACAAAAGCTTTGCTTGCTTGTGACCCTTTACCTGATTTGAGAAATTCTGATACATGGACCCTGAGAAAATGGTTGGTTGGAGCTCACTTTTATTTCCTTTGTATGGATTTTCTTTTAAAAGAGAAATTAAGTAGGGCAAAATGAAGGACACAACCTTTTTTAATTATAAAAAAAAAAATAGCCCTTATTCTTCAGTTATATTACAGCCATGAACTTGATTTACTGCTGCTAGAATATAATTGGACATAATGAGTAGGTGCAAGATCAGTCATCAGTATTTTCAGTCTGCTTTCCCAGAAGAAAAGGTTATAATTTTGGGATGTGTTTATCTGCTAAATGTTGTTTTTGCAGATTGTTAACTTTTAATTTTGTTGAAGTAACACGCTAGTGCTAACCAACACTGACTAAAAGCCTTAACTGCTGTGTATCTGTATTTCCCCCAATACTTTTAGGATGCAAAACAGAGCCTGATATCTAAAATCAAAGAGACGGATGAAATGATTGAAGACTTGGATGGATGCATTAATGATTTAGAAACTGGTATGGATTTTCTTCTTGGCTCTGTTACATGTTTGAATGTGTAGAGCAAGAAGTACTACATGGTCGTATACTAATACCTTCTTCTTCTAAACTAGAACTTGCATCTGTAGAGGCCGTGATTATAGGAGATCGTCTTGATGCTCCTCGAACAAGAACAGCCTTAAAATCCAAGGAAGAGGGTATGTGTACTTCTGTGTTAATGAATTGTATAGCTTTATGAAGTTAGTAAGAAATAAGTAACGGTTTGTCTCTGTTTTTCTCTTTACTGATAGATTTACACAGGCTTAATTCAGCTGTCACTGAAAAGGAGAGGTAATGTATTTTCTTCTCTCAACACCATAGGAAGTGTTTAAGATATAAATTTTGTGCTAAATGCTAAAATTCTGAACTTTTTAGGAAAAGTGGTGAGTTGGAGATTCAGCTGAAGACTTTGGAGAGCCAACAGGAGAAGTTGCACAGGGAATCCAGTAGCCTTAAGAGTAATCTTGCAACCTTGAACAGGTATTTGTTTTTCCTGTCCGTCCTTTAAAATGAGTTGTAGCAGCACTTTGGGACCCTGTCTACACTGTAAGTGCAGTGGGCGATTCACAATAACAATTGTAGAACTCCCCTATTATAATCAATTCAGCTGTCTTAAAGAGCAGGAAACAATGCAACATCGCTCCCTCGCTGTGAGGACAGCTTTGTTGATTACAAACTTTTCTAGCACTGGAGACAAGCTAGCAGAAATGACACTTCCATGCTTAACCCATGTTTGGTTTGGTTCAGTACATTTACCATTATTGTTATTATTTTACTGCTATGCTTAGCCTGTACATTTTACTATGTAAATGCATGTATATCGTGCTGAATGTATGATTATTTGTCTTTCAGTTTGAACGAGTGGCGTCTTGATGCGACAGATGAAAGGGGGGCTTTGTTTACCTTCCTCCACAAAACTGTGCATCTGCTGGTGAACCTCCAAACACCTGCTGGTGAGTTGATTATTGCTTTATAATTACTCCTAATGGATTTTCTTCATTATAGTTACATAGTAGCATAAAATAATCTCTTGTCTATTAGGAAAGGAATGGATGACTGAGGGTGTGGAGCGACATATAGATGTAAGCTTCCAGTTGCACCTGGATGGTAAGTGAACAATAAATTAATTTTCATTATCTTTTCATTTTATTCATTTATTATAAATGTAAATGTTTAAAATCCACTTTGTATATATTTTTTTCCTCTGAAGTGGAAAAATCTGAGTGTCATGCAAGCATGGTTCACAAGTTACTTGCACTATACTATCAATCTCAAACTCAGTGGACACAAAGGTATCCAACAACCCGACACATACCGGAGGTAAGCACTATTGCTATGTATATTCATAAGTGTCTTTAATATTTGGAGACACTGTTTTGCTATAAACAGGGGGCTCTGCACTTACTTTTCTATTTAGGAGCACAGTCAAAATTTCAGGAGCACCTTCTAATCAATAATAAAAAAATCAGCCTTCCCATTGCATGGTGATATTTGACTCCTTAAAGTGATTTACAGGGGAATTTTGTTTTTACCTTTGTAATGGCATTATTTTAACTTTATTAAAAGTATGTCATCTTTTATGTCAAATTTAAAAATATATATATTTAAGTTTTTTTTAAATTTCTAATTGAAACTAATTTTTTCTAATTGAAAGTAGATTAAGAATAAGTTACCAATCAAATGAAACCAGTATTAACAAAATTAATTTGTACTACAGAGGTGGCACGGAAGAACACGAAAGTGGCTTGTAGGTGTATTTTCATATGTTTAATGAGGCTCAGAGGTGGCATGAGTGCAATCAAATTCATAAACTCATGTTGAGATTAATGTTTTAAATATAAAATTTTGAATACAGAAATATTAAATGATTTAAATAACTGAAAAGATACTTTAAAATTAAACTAAATCTGTCAAGGGTCAGCAAGTCACTGATTTAATTACTGAATCATTTATTTGATTCATTCGAACGGCTGATTCATTCAGGAATAAAGCAAGTGACTGTCTTTATGAATGGGAAATTGAATCATTGACTCACTACATTTGTTTAAAAACGTACGTTCATTCATAAACTAAACAACGCTGTGTTTGAATGGAGATGCGCAGCGGCTCGGTTGTGACTTGTTTTTAGACTATTTTTGACGATGAAGTAGAGCAAAATCAGGCAATAGTGTTATAGTCAGACAATGTAAGTTACTTAATATTAACGTCTTGTTTATTTAACTGTTGTATTAAATCAATATCTCATTTACAAACTCCAAAAGTTCCATTATAATCAACGAAGCTCTCTACGCTGCACAATGAGTCACTCGCACAAGGTGCTCCTAAATATTTTTTCATTGTTGCATGCAGTAGTTGCAAATGCAACTGAAATGGTCGCACTGTAGAGCCCTGACAAAGGTGTGTGCATGTTTTAGAAGATCTAGTCTGAAAAATGTATGACAAGAAGATGAGAAGTCTCCATGTTGTTGGATAATTTCTCAACAGCTGCTTCATGACATCAGTTTGGTGGTGGGTCGTCTCAGGCTCTTGGGTGAGGAGATTCACAGGCTGAAGAAGTGGGGAGGATTGAAGCTTCGCATCCTGAAGATCACCAGTACGGACACGCGGTACGATACACCTTTTACTAGCTTTATTCATTATCTTTTCCTTGGCATGTTGAGCCATGATGCTTATGTGGATGGCACGGATTCAAGTTGCGACATTAATCTCTAAAAGACCAAAAACGTAAGAAACATTTGTGTCAACTTATACATATGATATAAACATCTGCTTTTCTTTTTCCCCCTCTTTCAGAGTTCATGTTGTCTTCTCAAGTCTGAAAGCGTTTGAAAAGTTTGAGTTAAGTCTGATGGTCACTCCAGACTATCCCTTTGGGCCACTTCAAATAGAGGACTTCAAAAAACACATGGGCAATGCAAGGTTTGAAAGCAATTAACATTTTTAGATCACAACAGGTTGTTATCTGGCATTGTGCGTCGAGATAACATCACCTCCATTAGTCAGGATTGTTATTGGAAAGAAATATTATGAAGTCTCTAGGCAGCGTTTAGTGAAACACAACAGCTTTCCACATCTAATCGTTTAAAGAAAAATGCAAAATATTCAAGTTATATTAATTGTAACTCAGTCTCTTAGACAGAAACGTTGTTTATGACTAGAGTACTTTATAGCACAAAGCTTCCTTCTCTAGCACAAACCAATTTTTACTTTTATACTGTAGATGAAATGCAATTCACATTGGTGCTGAGAGTGGCAAAATTCTGAATAAATCAAAAGCATTTCTTTCAAGATCATTCATCAACATGTGGTCCACGGTACACTGAAATGGAAATATTACCAACAGCTACAATGATGTTCACTTGATAAAAGTATTCACATTTTGTGTTGATATTGTGTCTGTTTTATTCTTGCTGTCTTCTGTAGGTTGAGTCAAATTGAAGACATCATATCATCAGTCAAACCAGGCAAGAACTACCTGACAAAAGTCCTCAAGAAGATCCACGATGACCTCCTGTGTTAGAATCTAAGGCCTTGTTGTTTACTCCGTTCTTTTCTGTCTTTTAATTGTATGTATATATTGAAGTTTGTATAATCAAAATAATAATAATTAAAAGTGTAGCCACAAACCACACCAAGTTTGCGTTTGACATTTTTTTTTTTGGCCTGTTGTTTAGTGAATCCAACTATAGATGCTACTGCTGATGATAATCACATATAAAGAATGCAGGTAATCTTGGCTATTGGAGAGAATGATGAGACTGATGCTCTTGGTTCCCATCTGTGCTCGGCTTTATTGTGAATGTTCATTATGGTTTGAGTTTGGAAATGTATAGAAATGTGCAAAGAGTGGCTATCAGTGTTGAGAAAGTTACTCCATTTAAAATGACCAATTTAACATCAAATTAAAAATCTGAAAACCAAGGGATGGAGTCTTTACCCTAAAAATCCATTCTCTTAATTAACATAATTAAGCCAGAGACTAACCTGTTTACAAAGTAATGAAATCACCTTAACATGTTATTCCCAACACTGGTGGCAACAAACTGCAAGTCTTCAGTGTATGTCATTTTTCTAAAGGCTAGTTTGGCCTCAAGCTCAACCAGAAACCTTCTACATAGACGTGCACAGAAGAATGATGTGTATTGTGTAGAGCTAATAATTTGTTACTGTCAGCTAGCTGTCAGGTAATCAAGATTTAATGCCGTGACACCACAGGAGAAGATTCTAGCAATGATGCTGACCTTTGACAAGACTTGTACTGCATGGAGATAAATGGATGGGCTCTGTTCACCCAGAGAGGAAATTTTGTGCAACGCAGAATGCGCAAAATCGGTGACAGTGAAGGAATGGTCATGTACACATGCATTACTGTAGTGCAACCTGATAACAGTTTAAAAAAAAAAATCATAAGCATAAGAGTGCTATAAGACTTCAAACCAATAGTTCACCCCAAAATGACAATTTACTCACCCTCAGGCCATCCAAAATGTAGATGAGTTTGATTCTTCATAAGAACAGATTTGGATAACTTTAGAAGTACACCACTGGATGTATCATTTACTCTGCAGTAAATGGGTCAATTATTGTGTTGTTAATTGAAAAGCTGCATGTTTTTAAGAAACAAATCCATCATTAAGGTGTTTTCTGACTCTGCATAGACAGCAATGTAATTATCACCTTCAAGAGCTAGAAAGGTAGGTAAGGACATCGATAAAATAGTCCATGTGACATCAGTGGTTCAACCATAATTTTATTAAGCTACGAGAATACTTTTGTGCGCAAAGAAAACAAAAATATTTAAATTAATTTATTTTCTTTCGCGCGTTCATGTGAGTACCACTACGTATATGTGTTGTAAACACAGGCGCAGCCAGGGTTGCCAGGTTTTCAGAACAAAACTATTCCAATCGCGTTTCGAGGGGGGTCTCCCATAGTGATGGGAAGTTCGGATCATTTTACCGACTCGGACCTTGGAGTCTCGTTCAGCAAAATGAACGAATCTTTTTTCGAGTCATTTCGTCTATTTTAGCAAAATATAATTAAAATGTTGTTACCTCCCTAACACATATACTGCTTACACAAACGTTGATCACACTACAAACAAAACAAAACTATAATGCTATAAGAAACAGAAAAGATTAATTCATTGTTTACCTGGGTCTTTAG
>JAHKKF010538602.1:21636-45680 GCA_019740295.1 Labeo calbasu
TATACCCAAACTATAAACTTTTATCCCAGTACTTCTGTTATTTAAATGTCTGTAACACAGAAATAATGATTATAATGTGGTTGAAAAGACTGTTTGTTTTGCTCTTTCTGCGTTCACATTTACCCCGACCCTCTGATTCATTAACATGAGCAGTGGCAAAACGTGCTTCTCCAAATTTTAAGGATTAATCGTGCAGCTAAAATGTAAACACTGCAAAATGTTTTGCAAGGATATCGTCACGAGATCTCGTCACATCCCTAATATTGTATATTATAGTATATTAGCGGTGAAATTTTGTTGTAGTAGTATAGTAGTGGTATCATTTGTTGTCAAGTCACCTTTATTTATATAATGCTTTTAACAATACAGATTGTGTCAAAGCAGCTTTACAGTATTAAATAGGAAAGTAGTGTGTCAATAACGCAAAAGGACAACAGTTAACATTCAATTTTCAGTTAAAGGCAGTTCATCATTGAATTCAGTGATGTCATCATCCAGCTCAGTTCAGTTCAAATTAGTGATGGGAAGGTCGGATCATTTTACCGACTCGGACCTTTGAGTCTCGTTCAGCAAAATGAACAAATCTTTCTTCGAGTCATTTCGTTCATTTCGTTCATTTTAGCAAAATATAATTAAAATGTTGTTACCTCTCTAACACATCTACTGCTTACACAAACGTTGATCACACTTCAAACAAAACAAAACTATAATGCTATAAGAAACAGAAAAGATTAATTCATTGTTTACCTGGGTCTTTAGTCTATGATTAGCTCACCTCGCCTCTTATCTGACAAGTTTTCGGGTTTGAGTAGTTCGTTCATCACGTGACAGCCCAATAAGCTTAACCAATGCAGTCTGATCCGGAAAAAGAATTGATTAGTTCATCTCTCGAGTCTTCGGGTTTGAGTTGTTCGTTCATCACGTCACAGCCCCATAAGCTTAACCTGTGCAGTCTGAGCCGGAAAGAGAATTGATTATTTCATCTCTCGAGTCTTCGGGTTTGAGTTGTTCGTTCATCACGTCACAGCCCCATAAGCTTAACCTGTGCAGTCTGAGCCGGAAAGAGAATTGATTAGTTCATCTCTCGAGTCTTCGGGTTCGAGTCGTTCGTTCATCACGTGACAGGCCCATAAGATGAACGAACGACTCTAAAACCCGAAGACTCGAAACAGGTGAACTAATTCCAGTACAGAACCTAATAGGATGTTGCGCATGCGCGACTTAACAAATCACTCCACGAGACGACTCGTTCGTCCCGAGTCACATTAAAGATTCGTTCAAAATGAACGAATCGTTCAAGAACAACCCATCACTAGTTCAAATAGTATCTGTGCAATCAAGTCGATGATATCGCTGGAAATGACGTGTCCCCAACTAAGCAAGCCAGAGGCGACAGCGGCAAGGAACCAAAACTCCATCTGTGACAGAAATGGAGAAAAAAACCTTGGGAGAAACCAGGCTCAGTCCTGGGGCCAGTTCTCCTCTGGCCAGACGAACCACCAGTTTGTTCCAGGCTGCAGCAAAGTCAGATTGTGCAGAGGACTCATCTGGTCTTGTGCCAATGGCCATCTAAGTGACGAGGTCTGAGGTCAAGGTGATGTGGTCTCCGCTGACATTCAAGGCTGTAGAGGTCATCTCTAGGTGCTGATCCACCATCTGATCTGGATACAGACTTGATCTGGTGGCTACAGTGACCTCGGAATAAGAACAAAACAGACTAATATTAGCGCAGATGCCATTCTTCTTACAATATAACAAGTACATTGGGTGTAATGGGAAGTGTTCCCAGTTCTGGCTGATCTAATCAATGCAGCCTAACAATCTTTTAACGGATTTGAATTATGGAAAGTGTTAGTGTGTTATGTGTAAGCCAGATTAAAGGGATGGGTCTTTAATCTAGCTTTAAACTGACAGAGTGTGTCTGCCTCCCGAACAATGTAGCAGAGTTTGGCGCTAAATAAGAAAAGGATCTGCTGCCCGCAGTTGATTTTGATATTCTAGGTATTATCAAAATGCCAGAGTTTTAAGAACGCAACAGACATGAAGGACTATAATGCAATAAGACCTCACTCATGTACTGAGATGCTAAACCATTCAGGGCTTTATAAGTAACTAGCAAGATTTTAAAATCTATACAATGTTTGATAGGGAGCCAGTGCATTGTTGACAGACCCAGGCTAATATGGTCATACCTCCTGGTTCTAGTAAGAACTCTGGCTGCTGCATTTTGGACCAGCTGGAGTTTGTTTATTAAGCGTGCAGAACAACCACCCAATAAAGCATTACAATAATCTAACTTTGAGGTCATGAACGCAATAATTAACATTTCTGTATTTGCCACTTGCGCACTCTGCTACCTGCAACGTCACTTGCAATCCACACAAAACGGGAGGAAACCGCTTAACTAGAGACTTTGCGCATTGCGTTCATGTTCTGTGGCCACGGATTTGCGGGTCTTGTCTTTATCTCCTACAGATGACTTGCAGGACACTGTACGTTCTGCTATTAAATTAGTTTTAATCGTTTAACCACCAAAGCATCTTGTCTCCATAGGCAACACGCACGATTTGTGTGGATTGCAAGTGACGTCGCAGGTAGCAGAGTGCGCAAGTGGCAAATGCAGAAACGTTAATTATTGCGTTCATGACCTCAAAGTTAGATTATTGTAATGCAAAGTCTCCAGTTAAGCGGTTTCCTTAAGATTTCCTCCCCATTAACACTTAATATGGCTTAATGTATTTAGATAGAATAAGTGCCATTAAAAAATCAATTTTGATATATGGCTTATTAATTAATGAGAGACTTTGTGCATTGCATCCATATTCTGCTGTTCTGTGGTCACGGATTTGCAGGTCTTGTCTTTATCTCCTACAGATGACTTCAGGACCTGCTATTAAATTAGTTTTAATTGTTTAACCATCACAGCGTCTTGTTTCCATTAGAAACACATGATTTGTGTGGATTGCAAGTGACGTTGCAGATAGCTGAGAGTGCAAGTGGCGATTGCAAGTGACATTGTAATTTAGTTTCTTTTTTTTTTTGTGTGTGTGTGTGTGTGTGTGTTCACCACCTGACTACTGTTGTAAAATGTTGAGATGTTCAATAAATAAATAAAATACAAATTAAAAAAGACTTCTGGAAGTGCAGTTGTCTGAGAGTGCAAGTCTGAGAGTGCACGTCTGAAAATGCAATTGCATGTCTGCAACCAGACCCTATTGAATTGTATAGTATAGAAGCTTACTCAGTATAGAAGATGACATTTATCGCAACGTAGTAGCAATGCCGTTTTGTTGTAGTACAGTACTGGTGATATTTTGTTGCAGCATAATGGTGCTGCCGTTTTGATGTAGTATAGTAGTGGTGGCATTTGTTGTAGCCTAGCAGTGCTGTCGTTTTGTTTTTGTACACTACCGGCGACATATGTTGTAGCATAACAGTGCTGTCATTTTGCTTTAGTTACTGTGCCATTATTTGTAACATAGCAGCACCACTGTTTTGATATAGTACTCAGTAGTAAAATATAGTACTCAAAGCATCATAGTCTTAGTTTGACAGCATGCTGTGTGCTGAATGAGTTGGTGATCCACATTTGATATGTGGGCCTATGGAAAAACATGTGGCCAATTGAATGGAAAGTCTGTCACAGAGGGTTTGGACAGCATGTACTGTTCGTCACCCCTGTATTTCCCCATCAAACCCCTGTCTCTGGCACACATGTGGCTGAATCTTTCCAGATACTGACAGGTAGCCCTGTGGTCTAGGATTGGATGGTCCCCACACTATTTCCTGTGGCTCTTTACTCCCTGGAGTCACAAACTCCTACCTCTGGAGCCCAGTGTTTGCCTTGGTAATTGCGTTTGACAAGCCAAAGAGCAGGCTATTTATGTGAAGTGTGAGGGGGGAAGCATTCCATTCCCCTCTGACAGCTGCCATCTGATTTGATATCGATGCACCGCTAAACTCGGCGGTGTTCGAAGAGGGCTTGACCTGCTTGTTTTTGTACTGTGTAATATAGCAGTTGTGACGGCTGCTAGTGGAAGATGCTTAGTTCACTATTGTATTTGCTTTTGTGGTGTTTGTTCAGAGTCTGCTGTGAGCAGTAACAGTCAGCAGGGAACTGTAGAATGAAACTGCAGAGGAGCTGCTGTTTGCTTTGTCTGATTGCTTTCATGGTGTGGTGCTTTGCTCAGTAAATTTGCCCACACAAGAACTCCATGTCCGCTCTTTTATGCTTTATTTTCTTTGTAATGTTAGTGCTAGTGTGTAAATTCTGATGATGAATCAGTTGTCCATCTTTCTCCCTTTATTTATTTAGGCTCTTGAAAGCAGTAATCATGGTCATTTTATTTATTTATTTATCTAAGTTTAGTTTCAGACTTGAAAATGAAATGTAAATTGGACTAATGTCATACAAGTGTATTTTACTAATAGACTAATATTTCACTCCAAAGTCAGATGTAAATGGAGAAAACTGAGCCTGTTTTGAGGATGTTAAAATGTATCATGTTTTCCACGTTTTTTTTTTTTTAAATGTGACGCTATTCTCATTACAGTGATGTCAAGTCAAGTCACCTCTACTTCTGTAGTGTGAATTATTCTTTGACACAGACATGCTTTTCACATTCACATCTAAATGCCTAACTGTAAAGCTGAGAAAACTGTTCCAATCACGTTCTAAGTTACTGTATTTCAACTTCTTTTTCCTTTTGTTTTTCTATGTAGTGCGGCCCCGCTTCACGCAGCCAGCCAAAATGAGAAAGCGTGTGATCGCCCGGCCAGTGGGGAGCTCAGTAAGGCTCAAGTGCACCGCAAGCGGCAACCCCAGACCTGACATCGTCTGGATGAAAGACAGCAGGCCTCTGACGCCTGAGGAAGTGGGTGAGGGGCGAAAGAAGAAGTGGACTCTCAGCCTGAAGAATCTTACACCTGAACACAGCGGCAAGTACACTTGTCATGTGTCCAACCGTGCCGGGGAGATCAACGCCACCTATAAAGTGGAAGTCATCCGTGAGTCAACAACCTCATTTCTTTGATGTTTTCCTGGAATGCGATTGAGCTTTTGATGACTCACTTATATAGTGTAGACTGAAAGAATGAACATGCAGCAACAGTTTAACATTATTTCTCTCATTGCTGGATGCTGTTCAAGGGGGATTAACAGCTGTCTGGCATCCTGTCAGAGTTTAAGACCCAATCATTCCTAACAAACAACTTTGGCATTCTTTATTAGCAGCACTAACACACTGCAGCACTAAGCCAAACTGGCTTATTATTGTGTATGCATGATAATAAACTGATATTTTAATTCTATATTATTCTTACAATTGTGATATATTTTCTGTATTACATTTTTTATGGTTTGCTAAAGATGACATGTAACAGTGTTATTAAATTGTCTAATGAGTAGCTTGCTATGCCAATTCATTTTATTTAATTTATTTTGCTGCTCCAGGTTTTTATTGCTGCTCCAAATCAATTTACTGCCTTTGCTGACTTAATAATTACATCCAAACATGGAGAAGTTCATTAATCTTGCTCTCAGTAGAGTCATATGTGATATTTTTTCCTTACTCAAAATAGAAAAAAAAAAAATTGCATTATAGACCCGTAATTGTGTTAAACGCTGATTAGTAAATAAAATTGTTCTTATTTTATTACAGAGCGCACAAATTCCAAGCCCATCTTGACAGGCACTCATCCAGTAAACACTACAGTAGACTACGGTGGCACCACATCTTTCCAATGTAAAGTACGCAGTGATGTCAAGCCGGTTATTCAGTGGCTAAAGAGGGTCGAACCAGGCGGTGAGAGCAAATACAACTCCACCATTGAGGTCGGAGACCATCGTTTCGTTGTGTTGCCCACGGGTGAAGTGTGGTCACGACCAGACGGCTCCTATTTGAACAAGCTACTTATCACTCGAGCCAAGGAGGAGGACGCTGGCATGTACATCTGCCTTGGGGCCAATACCATGGGCTACAGCTTCCGCAGTGCCTTCCTTACTGTTCTGCCCGGTCAGTATTATTCTCTGTGACATTTTAGTAGCATTTTAATTTTTCCTTGAAGTTCACTTATAGTAGGCTATTTAGTCAAGGTTTCTTGCTCCAAAACAATCTTAACTTTCATGCTGATTTTACTACTGCTGCTACAGTGGCGAAAAAGCATGAACAAACATACTGTGATTTAAAAGTTTTGGGTCGTTAAGTTTTTTTTTTTTTTTTCTTTGTTCATGTTTTGGAAAAAAGTCTCACCAAAGCTGCATTTAATCTAAAATACAGTAATATTGCAAAATATCATTACAATTTAGGGTAACTGTTTTCTATTTGAATATATTTTAAAATGTAATTTATTCTGCGTTCTGATATGCTGATTTGGTGCTAAGGAAGCAATTATTATATCAATGTTGAAACCATGATACATTTTTTTTCAGGATTTTTGGCTAAACAATAAGTTCAAAAGAACAGCATTCATTTGAAATAGAATTTTATATGTCTTTACTGTAACTTTTGATAAATTTAATGCACATTGCTGTGTATACATTTCTTAAAGTACACTTTTTTGATATTATTATGATATGATAACTGTTATTTTTATTATTAGCAATAGTGCAGTAGTATTAAGATTAATTAATATTATATAATATTATTAATATTACTTTTCAATATATTATTGGAAAGATATTTCATTTATTTCGATTAGGGCTGCCCTTGACTAAAGATTTTTCTAGTCAACTAGTAGTCGTTCATTTTAAGCATTAGTTGACTATTAGTCGCATGTTTATTAATAAACCATTTAAATCATAATAATGAGTCTTTAATTGCCTATATAGCCTAATAAGTGCTGAAGCGCACACAAAAAAAAAATCTTGCACAGCGCAGCAGCAGATATAATAATCATGAATGTGTCAGAGAAAAACAGCAAGGAGACTGCATTAATGTTTGAGATATAATTTATTGATAAACTAGTGCTTTCTTTGTTTTCGGCTTAAGAGATGAAGTTGGCGAAACTGACTCGTCATCTCCATAGTAGTGGATGCGCCTGTATGCATGTTTCATACAGATTACATAATCTAAGAATATTTGTTTTCTATTTGAATTGGTTCAAATTAAAAGTAGACATTTCACTTTCTATCAGTATATTTTTCATTTGAAGTTTTGAAGTTTCACGCTCAAGTTCATAGAGACCGAGACGGCAAAAAGTGCATCCTGTTTGCTTTAATTATTTTACAAAAGCGCAATGTTTCGTTATTATTCTGAGTGTACACAAATAACCATAGAGCCTTTACAGATTCGAAAGATGTATTACTTTTATCTGTATGACCAAAAATTGCCACCAAGTAGACCAGCCGTTAACGATCTGTCCATCATGGACTGTGTGGAATTGTTTTTTTCTGCGACTAAGCGACTAATAAGATTTTGGTTGACCAAGCCTCTTCTCTGAAGGTTAGTTAACTATGAGGGGGCAGCCCTAATTTTGATTCAACATTAATTTGATTAAAAATTGTAATGTTAGGTATAACCACAAATTTTCAATTGATTTACAGTCTTGATGCACATTATGTAAATTATTTGTGCTATAATTGTCTAACTTTTGCATACTGATGTAGTTCACACTCCTGCAGTGTAAATAAAGTGATAAATACTGGATCAGCATGCATATGTGGGCAATTGTGTTGATGTGCTCATGGTCATGATGTCATACAGTACTATGTCAATTTCTGAGTTGTTTTAGGTTTGTTTCTAGCTTAAAAGTCTCATCTGATACTCTTCCTTATTATACAGAAATTCAACCTTGTCAAAAATGTGTCAACTGATCATTCTAAATGTCAGTTTTGTTGTTTGTTATATTGAGGTTTTCTCATCTCTTTTTTCATCCAGATCCAAAGCCGCCATTCTCCCCAATCCCATCTGTTCTGCCTCCCAGCCTTCCCTGGCCCGTGATCATCGGCATCCCTGCAGGAGTGGTCTTCATTCTGGGAACCGTCCTGCTCTGGTTCTGCCAGTCCAGGAAGCACTGTTCCTCAGGAGCCATAATTTCAGCCCAGACCTTACCCAACGGCCACCGGCAACCACCCAGAGACCGGGCGCTCGCGGCTGCTGATAAAGACTGCATCGGCTCCGTCACCTATGAGGAGTATTTGGCTCAGCAGCAACAACAACAGCTTCTGCTGGCCCAAGCTGCTCCTAAAGTCTACCCAAAGATTTACTCAGACATTCACACACATACCCACTCGCACGTGGACGGCAAAATTCACCAGCACCAACACATCCACTACCAATGTTAGCCTTCATACTGGTCCACTGGTTCCTTCTTCACATATCTCTTCAGTCTCTGACCCAACATTTTGTCGACAAAATAGGGCAGCGTGTTGGCCGGAATGGGCAAGGGCTTCCTTAAACAAACATTTCTGCTCAAAACCTAGAGAATGGAAAGACAATTGAGCCACGTTGCTGCAGTCTAACCAGTCCCTCGATCTGAATACCACAAGCATAAAGACATTATGAACAGTGGGGTGGAAAAAGGCAAGGCTAACGAACAAATGATGATATTTGAGTCTGTTTTGAAATGGAGAAATGTTTCACAGAAACACTGCTGGCAGAGCAAACACTTTTGCAGATTTGTATGGGACAAAAGACACACATGCATTGTCTCTTCAATCTGTGTTCAAACTGCGATTCAGCCGCAAACTGATGCTATGATATTTGAATACGTTTTTTTTTTCATAAGCCCATTGACTAATCTTGTGGATGGGGCCAAAAGGATTTTTGGATTAGCACCAAATCTCAGTGAAACGTTCGTTTGCATGCATAAGAAAATTGTTTGCAGATATTGAGAGATCCAGTTACAGTTTATTTCCTGTAACATTTATATCTTTTAAGGCCGATTGAATGCATGAGAGCGTATGTTCATGTTGTTTTGCAGGTATGGTCCACCTTGTTTCAACTTTAAGAAATGGTGTAGGTTCAATCTAGTTTTCTATATAACTGTATCTTTTATGGAAAAAGAGAATACCTTTGAGCTCTGGTTCTATCGTAACTGAAGATATGATGAGATTTTGGCAAGGATTCCTTGTGTTTTCATTAACTTTTGTTTTCAGGGTCTGCTCTGAATAACCTGAGGTACCGCAATCCCATAGTTCCTCTATGGCCTTGTTTTTTTTAGTTTATGTGAAAGGGGAGGTGTATTTTTATAAGCTTGACCACTATAATGAAGACTGTGTAAAATGCCTTTGACTGCTCATGTAATGGCTCCCCTTTAATATTTACAGAAGTGAGTCAGAGTTTTAAATACAAACATTAGACTGAAACTCATTGT
Source organism: Labeo calbasu (assembly GCA_019740295.1). Lineage (NCBI taxonomy): Eukaryota > Metazoa > Chordata > Actinopteri > Cypriniformes > Cyprinidae > Labeo > Labeo calbasu. Next base: position 30,952 of record JAHKKF010538602.1, read on the forward strand.
CCGTGCATGTGTTTACCGTGATGTTCACGGTAAAAGGTCAATGCTGAAAGGACTGCAGGAATACAGGAATGCACTTAACTCAGACATCTGCTAGCTACTTCAGAAAAAAAAATTAAATTCATTGCCCCTGTAATTATAAGAAAGTCAGCCAAAAGAGGAAAACTTTTTTAAACTTTAGCGATTCTAAAATAGTTAATTTATTTGTAAGCAGTGTTTTGATGCTTTGAATTGGGCATTATCTAGATGTTTTAAACCAAATATGAGTATACATAGCATTGTCTTCCCTTAGCTGCAGTTTAAGCTATGTAGCATATATCAAGTGTTAAATATTTATATGTGCTGTTGAAAAAAAAAAAATAACACAACAGTCCTAATTAGTTATCTCTGTATGGACAATCTTGTACAGTCTGGCCTGTTTATATGTTAAAAAATATATGTTTGACACATTGAAACATTAAAATCATTTTATAATTATCATAAAATGATAAAGCTCTTGATCACCAGGTATGAAAATGTGTTGAGTGTGTCATTTTCTATGTTATGTAAATATCTGCTGTTGCAAATGTAACGACCTACATCTTTATTTGGAATACCATTAAATTTGTCTAATTTCATAATTATTGCTTGAAGTAACAAAATATTATTAGAATCTTAAAAATAACTCATTTTTGGTCTACACCTATTTTTCTAACAACTATATTAAATTACACTGATCAGTGGGACCTGTTAAATTAACTGCCACAACATTAAAACCACAGGCCTAATATTGTGTAGGTTCCCCCTCATACTCCCGAAACAGCTCTGATGCATTGAGGCACAGACTCCACAAGAACTTTGAACATGTCTGATTCATGTATCTGTGGACATTAGCAGCAGATCCTTTAAGTCCTGCAAGTTGCAAGGTGGGTTCTCCATGGATCGAATTTGTTGGTCCAGCACATCCCATAGACACTCAATCAGACTGAGATCTGGGGAGTTTGGAGGCCAAGGCAACACCTCATACCATTCCTGAACAAGTCTTGCAGTGTGGCAGGGTTTATTTTCCACTAAAAGAGGCCACTGCAGGAAACACTATTGCCATTAAGGGGTGTACAGGGTCTGTACCAATATTTAGGTGGTATGTGTCGTAACATCAACATGAATACCTGGATCCAAGGTTTCCCAGCAGAACATTGCCCAGAGTGTAACACAGCCTGCCCTCTTCCCATAGTGCATCCAGCTGTCATTTCCCCAGACAAATAACACATGCACGCGTCTCAACAGTTGCACCTAAACCTACTGCATAAACAAATCCATTGTTAAAATAAACTATTACACCATTTTATACTAGAATACTCAAATAGAAAAATAAAAGTATACATGGTACACTTCAATAACGTAACTGTGCACCGATGTTTGGGGTCAAGCAAAAGTTTTGGGTCAGCATGATTTTTAAATGTAATCTTTTGAAATCTTTTGAAAGAAGTCTCACCAATTGTCACTACAGCTGCATTTATTTGATCGAAAATATATTGTAATATTACAGTGCAGTAATATTGTGAAATACCATTACTATTAAAACAACTGTTTTCTACTCAAAAATATTTTCAAATGTAATTTATTACTGTGAGGGCAAAGCTGAATTTTCAGCAGCTTTTGATCAATTAAATGCATCCTTACTGATTAAAGTTGCCAATAAAAAAAATTAAAAGTTTTCTGACCCCAAACTTTTGAAAGTTAGTGTTTATATAGATGAGTAGCCTAGAGCTCAAGATAATGTTGAAGCTTTATTGGAAATTATTTGCTTAAAGCAATTTATTATTATTATTATTGAGATTCATATGCTGATCATTGATCTCTTGTGAGAAATTGATCTTTGTGTTCTTTTATTTGTAGTTGACTTTATCTAAGGCTATGGCTGTTTACTGTAAAATCTAGAAAATAAAACAAAGTACTGTAAAACCTACCAGTCAAATTTACTAAATGACTAAAGTTAATTTCATTTAAATAATAGTGGAAGTTTATTGCACTTGGTAGAAAAAAAAAGTTAAGGGCACAGTAAAAAAGTTAAGAGGAGTAAATGTTAAACTGAAGTGTTATTATATGTTTTTGTACAAGATTAATGTAGGGGAGATCTGGTAGTGTTTAATGCTTTGTTACAGTATGTTGGGATTTAATAGAATTTCTATTGTCTGTGTTTTGGGGGTTCAGTAATGCTGAAGAGTAGAGCCTGTGTTTTCAAGGATGAGCAGAGAAACATTGATGTTATGGTGCATGTTTCTTTATTTAAAGGCAGTAACGTCTCGGTTAGGGGTCGCTCTTGGGAGCCCAAACACCTCTGACAACATTGAGAAAAGGCCAATGAAATTGGGTGTGCAGATTTTGCATAGCTGGCCACGCCCCGGACATCCGGGTATAAATAGGGCAGCATGGGATCTGCTCACTCGTTCTGTTCTGAGGAATTCAAGAAGCATCTCAACCCACTCAGAGGCAGTCTGAAGTTGTGGCATGAAGGACACAACGTCTCCGTTCCCTCCATCAGGGAACAAGGGCTACCATACGTAACCAAGACGTTCCCTATCTGTCGTTCACTCCAACGTTGTGTCAAGTGTATGACACTAGGAGTCCCTATATTACACGCCACAACTCAGACTGCTACACGAGTGCCCAGGGCGCAGATAATAACAAGCCAACATGTTAAAATATGTGCAGCTCACCTCTTCGTGACCTTCCAACATCCAAGAACTGACCAGTCACTGGCAGGGTCCTGCAGCCAGGCCTTTCCTCAGTGGAGCGGCTGAGTGTCTTGAGAACGTTGGGACAGTGACTGTTTCCCCTGAGGGAAAAGACACTATGGAGATCACAACCTGCTAAGAGATGGAAGGGTTGTTCAGGGTTCAGACAAGGAAACTTACTGAACTGTAGAAGCATATTCACCATGAGGGAAAGTACTATAGCAGGGGTGGCGAACGTCGGTCCTGGAGAGCCGCAGCCCTGCAGAGTTTTGCTTTAACCCTAATTAAACACACCTGAACAAGCTAATCAAGGTCTGAAGGGTTACTAGGAAGCTACAGGCAGGTGAGATTTTATTAGGGTTGGAGCTCAACTCTGCAGGGCTGCGGCTCTCCAGGACCGGAGTTCGCCACCCCTGCGCTATAGCAAGCTCTACACCAAACCAATCTCCTGAGTCAAAGAGCTTACATGCCAGACTCTAGCAGACATTGGTTCCATACGCAGGTTAGAAAATCTGGCAAATGTGTTAAGTGTAGTCCAACCTGCAGCTCTGCAAATGTCTGTTAAAGAGACCCCATTCGCAAAAGCTGCCAAGGCAGCAACACCCCTGGTCGAGTGGGCTCTTACTCCCAGCAGGCAGGGTAAGCCTCTGGCCTGGTAGGCCATACGGATCGCATCCACAAGCCAGTGGGAGATCCTTTGCTTGGAGACAGCCTTCCCCTACTGCTGTCCTCTGCTATCACCTTCCTGGGAAGGGATAGCTTGCAAGGTTACCACCAGATCTCTGAAGGGAGTGGTGGGTACCTTGGGCACGTATACAGGCTGGGGTCTCAGGACAACGTCAGAGTCTGCCGGCATGAATTCCAGGCACGAACCGTTGACGGAGAGGGCTTGAAGGTCTCCCACTCTTTTGACAGAAGTGAGCGCAGTCAGGAGGGCCGTGTTCAAGGAGAGGGCATTGAGATCGACTGACTGAAGAGGCTCAGATGGATCTTGTTGTAAGGATCCCAAGAGGGGATGAGATGCAGCCTGGAAGGGTTCAACCTCCGGGCACCTCTAGGAAATCTGATGACCGAATCGTGCTTCTTCACCGATCTGCCTTCCACCAAGTCATGATTGGCTGATATAGCCGCCACATGGACCTTGAGTGTTGAAGCAGACAGGTGCCTATCCAGGCCTCCTTGGAGGAGGGATAGCACAGATTCAATGCCACATCTCCGTGGGTCCTTTCCTTGGGAAGAACACCAGTTCATAAAAATGCGCCATTTTAGGCCGTACAGCCACCTAGTGGAGGGGGCTCTAGCCTGTAAAAGGGTGTTTACCACTGACAGAGGAGGTCCTACCTCAGAGGAATGCGCCAGGGAGGGATTGATGATAGAAGCACAAGGTCCGAGAACCAGATATTGTTGGGCCAAAACGGGGCCACCAACTGAACATATTCTCTGTCCTCCCTGACTTTGCACAGGGTCTGTGCAATGACACTCACTGGGGGAAACGCATACTTGTGTAGGTCCCTCGGCCAACTGTGTGTCAGTGCATCTGTACCGAGGGGGGTCTCGGTTAGACCGTACCACAACTGGCAATGAGTGGATTCCGGTGAGACAAAGAGATCTACTTGTGCCTGGCCAAACTGACTCAGCTGGACTGTCTGAGGTTGGAGCCTCCACTCGCCTCGGAGCGAAATCTGTCATGATAGAGAATCAGCCACACGATTGAGATCGCCTGGAATGTGAGTGGCACGCAGAGACTTGAGGTCTGTGCTGGCTCCAAATTAAGAGATGGCGGGCCAGTTGTGACATGCGAAAGGAGCGTACACCGCCCTGGTCGTTGATGTACGCCACAGTCGCTATGTTGTCTGTGTGGATCAACACATGCTTGCCCTGAATCAAGGATCAGAACCTCTTCAGGGCCAAAAGCATTGTCAACAACTCCAGGCAGTTGATGTGCCAAGGCAGCCAAGGGCCTGTCCAGACCCCCGATGCTGCATGCCCGTTGTACATGGCACCCCAGCCTGTCTTGGAAGCATCAGTTGTGACAACAATGCATCTGGACACTTGTACCAAGGGCAACCTTGACCATAGGAATGAAATGTCTTCCTAAGGGCTGAGGGTTTTGTGACACAACGGTGTGATGTTCACACGGTATATGTGCCTTGGCGCCATGCCCATCTCGGGACTTGGATATGAAGCCAGTGCTGTAGCGGTCTCATGTGCATCAAGCCCAGCTGCGTGACCACAACTGAGGATGCCGTGTGCCCCAGGAGCCTCTGAAAATATTTCAGGGGGACTGCTGTTTTGAGTTTGAGTGCTGCACCTCAGCACTGACTGTGCACAGTCTTGGCAAAGATGTGCAGTCATATTGACCGAGTCCAGCCCTATACCAAGAAAAGAGATACTCTGCTTTGGGGAGAGTTTGCTGGTTTTGCTGGAGCCAGATGGTTGAGAACCATATCCCTGTGAGTGCAAACCAAATCTCACGAGTGAGCTAGAATCAGCCAGTCGTCGAGATGCCCACATGCCTGAAAGGGCAAGGGCAACCTCCGCAACCTTCGTGAAGACACGGGGGGACAGGGAGAGGCCGAAGGGAAGAACCTTGTACTGATAAGCCTGACCTTCGAAGACAAACCGCAGGAATGGCCTGTGTCTTGGAAGGATTGAAACATGAAAGTATGTGTCCTTCAGGTCTATTGCCACAAACCAATCTTGAACCCTGACACACGTGAGAATGTGTTTGAGGGTTAATATTTTGAACAGGAGCTTGTGAAGGGCTTGACTCAAAACTCTCAGATATAGGATTGGCCTGAGCCCACCACCCTTCTTGGGTAAAATGAAGTAAGGGCTGTAACCTTTTCTTCATTTCGGCTGAGGGGACAGTTTCTATCGCATCTTTCACCAAAAAGACTGCGATCTCCGCTCAGAGGACCTCAGCACTCTCACCTCGGACTGAGGTGAAGAGAACACTGTGGTACCTGGGCGGGTGTCTTGCAAATTGAATCGCATAGCCGAGTCAAATGGTCCTGAGAAGCCAGCGAGAGGGATTGGGGAGGTTCAGCCAATCTAGAAAACTCTCCACTAGGGGTCTCAAAGGAGTTACACTGTGGCTGGATAGAGCAAAACGGCCTGTGGCTGGAGGTAAGAAGCCCTGAGGACCACTGGCTGTTCTGCTCGGCGAATTCGTTAGGTGAGAACCAACCAGATGATCTTCCTGACGAGGGAGATCATCTGAACGAATCTGCTGTTTCAGAACACGAGGGAACACAAGGGGTGTGCCGACACATGTTCTGGTTGAAGTCAGATGGTTCATGCCCTCCTTCCGATGCTGCAGTAACTTTCTCCTCCCCAGCAGAAGCTTTGAACAAAAGATCGAGCCCGTACTGAGACAAACTGTCAAAATCATCCGGAAGCTCGACCGGTGAGCACACAAGGCGAGCGGTCTGCGGGGTATTACCCCTCGAGACATCGCTCATCTTCAACGCACATTGCTGCGGCCTCGTACCCGGAAGCAGAAGGACCAGAGCGGGAAGCAGTTGAAGTGAGTACAAAGAATGCAATTCTCGAGCGGAGCGTGCCCAAGAGCATGTCCTCGCTAGCCTGACATCCGCCCTTAGTGAATGCTGCGTCAGCATGTTCGCGATACAAACAGTGAACACAGCTATCGTGCCGATTGTTAGGGGAAAGGTAGAAACCGCAACCAGAAGGACACGGACGGAAAGGCATGATGTAAACACACAATCCATACTGTCTAGCTCTTTTAGAGAAAATTTGCTCTTTCTAAAGAGAATCTTCTCTTGTTGATCGCCGTCGAAGCACCCAGGGGAACTCTCACAACACTTAGTTGTGTTAGAGAAGGGAGAGACCGCTGCCCGTGCCGTAGATCCAGTGACGAAGAGGTGAATGATGCCGCTTCTCACACAGAGACGCTGCATTCGGCTCCAAAAAAACAGAACGAGTGAGCAGATGTTTATATATATATATATATATATTTTTTTTTTTTTTTTTTTTTTTTTTTTTGCTCATTACATTAGTACATACATGTGTGCTGTTGTTAGCTAGCAGTTATCTGTATTTGAGAGATTTGAGTTAAAATGATGTTTCTAGTTCAGTTGTTACAGTAAAATCATAATTGATGATTTACTGTACTCTTGTTAATTTACAGTCTTACTGGCAAGCTAATTTGCTAGTAAGTTACTATATTTTTTTAAGTTTTCCCAGTGTTAATCATTTATTATGAAAAGATTATTATAGAGAATTATGAATTCCTTTAAAGGGATTATATATTAGTGTAATAATACAATAATTCTGAAAAAAAAATATATATATATCCTCCATTACAAATGATATCTTGAGCATTTGTATGCATTAAAGGATTTGGTGTAATCAGGAAGCTACAGTACCACACAGCTTTGAAAGCACTACTGCTGCAGTTCTTCATGTATAGCGACGAGTGAGTGTCTTCAATGAGACACAGAAACTGTGAGTGTCTATACGGCCAACACCTGGGAATACCTGGCTGTTTCTTTCAAAGAATGAACTCTCTGTTTGCTTTCCTCCTTTTTTCAAACAGTAATAATGGCTCGCTCAACAACAAAGCTGCCATTTGAAAGAGTGAAAAAAAGAAAAAAAAAAACACACACACCCCCTCTGAAAACTGGTTGCCAGTGGTTTTCTCTAAATGTTTACCTTGCGTACAAAAAGAAAAAGATGCAGAGAGCGAGAGGAGGGACAAAAAAAGTGTCTGTAAGATGGGACCGGAGCCAAAGCCTTTAAAGTCCACCACAGAACCATGACAAAAGCAGCTTAATCTCGGTGTTGTCTTTCGGCCTTTCTTTACACATCCTGCCAAGCTGCCTTAGAGGAAAGGAATCTTTCTACAGCCCCACTGACATCATGAAAGCCCAGGATGAAATCAGGGTCATCAAAGCCATTCACATGTGGGACATCTGTGCAAGTGTGTTAAAACACATGAGTGTTGTGCTTTTCCGACCCCTACCTGTCCATCTTTTCCTTCAGACCACCTCTGAAGCCACAACAGACATCTGAACTGCCTCAATCTAAAACACAGATGCTTATCGTCCAAGGTGAGGCGTTCGGGAGAAACGCGCCAACAATTAAACAGGAAGTTCCATAAAGCCATTCACACAGATAAAACCTTCTTTAGCGCCTTGAAAGAAACCAAAGGATTCAGCACGGAGGAAGTGCCGTCATTGTGTTCGGCAGGTGTTGCGACACATTGTTTGCATTAAATTCAACCATCCAAGGGCATCCTCATCATTTAACTTATTTCCTGTAATTATTCACAGGACTGCAGGTCGTGACCGTGCGTATTGTCTGCACTTGTAAAATTACAATATCATTAATCACAGCTGTGGCAAGAATGAGTAGTTGATGACGTGGGACCGATTCATGACTGCGTTGATAACTAACGCTGACATCTGCGTTGTGGGGAACAAGGTCGATTTTAAATGTTGACATCTTTTTGTTGATGTTTCAGGCTAAAGAACACTATAACAAACTTTAATGTAGGAATTCTGTTTCACAAGAAAATTGCTTCTGTGTTTACTCTGACTGAAAAGATGCTTAACTTTGAATTGTCCAAATGAAACATAACTTAATTTTGAACGCAAAAGAGTAGGGCAATAAAAATCAATAAATTATACCTGCTTTGTTAAGTGTTTCAATATGTTGGGGTCAGAAGCATGGAACATAAATCAATTCAATACCAGTGAAAGCACAAAGACTCTCTCTGTTTTAACTTTGGACAATCACTTATGCCAACTCTCAAACTGTTTTCTTTATCTCACTGAAGCAGCACAACTCATTTGTACACCCTGGGGCTATACAAAGGAAGTCTGATTTATATTTTTCTCAGGCTGCATGACACAATGACAGCCTACCCGAGGGCTGAATTTCACTCTCACTGGACCCGGTACAGGAAATTACCCTAAATCCCCCTGAAGCCCCAGAGTTCAGGCACATTTCACATGTACAATGCTGTCTGTTCGCACCTCGCCCCTCTAAGAGAGCTGGATGTCTTGACAAAACAGACATACTATTGGAAATGGCCGCACTGGGCAACTCAAAAAACACACGAGACTGAATTGCCAGTCGGGGCAGATCACGACAGGCCGAGTGATGATAATCGCTCCCTATTCACATGCATCTATCACCTGCCATGTTCTGGATGAAGCATGAAATCCCTAACAGAGACAGAGAAAGAGGGAATACATGAATGAAGAGTATAGGTAAATAACTCAGGACATTGAAATGAATGTATTATTTAATAATATTAATAATCAATTAATACCTAATACTAGTATTAAATTAAATACATGTATCAATTCCCAATGTGTGTGTGTGTGTTTTAGTTTTTAGGTTTATGTATATAAAATAACAAAAGCAATGAAGTATTATTTATTTATAAAATATTTTCATTGATTGATATTTTTATTTAAACAGTATTAGATTTTTTAACCAAATATCATATCATGGTGTTTTAATGATGCATGAGGTACTTGGTGCATATGCAATAAATAAATAAAATTTAAAAACAGCTTAGTAATACCAAAGTATGTTTTTGTTTGTGATGCCCACTGATGTGCAAAGTGGATATAAATGGTCATATACTGTCTTTCTGTGGACTGATTTTCTACCTGTCAGCAAAGTGGAGTATTTGGTTTATACTATGTGGTATGAAATATGAGGCTCATCATGTGGTTTCATATGTTTGTGTCAAGCTTTAGGGGTTTAAATGATTCAGTGATTCAGTGGTGTCTGACACATAGTTTCCTAATGTTCCTGTTGGCAATGTATTTGTCTCTTGACAGGCATTACATCTAAATATTTCCCTCCATTTACCCTGGCTCAGTGCAAATAACTCAATGTCACTGTCATTTCCATTCATATTCCAATTCTGTAATGTAAAGCATGAAGTCCATATTTTCGGAGTGTTGCAGCTAGAATAACACTGTAATTAGGGCCTGATGTCACTGCTTTCATTCTGGCTGGTGGCTACCATGTTGTGTGTCAGTCTGGTGATTCATTGCATGTGTTGGTGTCTTTGATGTGGTGCTTGAGTGTCGTGTTTGCTAACATGCTGCCCTGATGATGTTATTTCTTCTGTGGTTACTGGATGACAGTTTCATTTCTTTTTTGCTCTGTGCTTTTGTGTGGCATGTTTTTGAAAATTTCACTCTTTCTTCATTGTAACATTTCCTTACAGCTCATTTCCTTACAGCTCTACGCTAATCTCACGACTGCTTGATATATGTGGAATGAAAGTGTTTTCACACACTTTCATCTAGCATGTTTGGGACAATTGAATTGTTTGAAGTACTATATACTGTAAATAACATTGTATATATTATCTACCATAGTATTACCATCCGATACTACACTATACTAAACGGTGCTATACCATGATACCACTACTGTGCTTTTTTGTTTGTGTGTGTCTCAGTATACTAATTAGATGTGAAGACTAACATAGTAAATCAGATGTAAAGGTCTTGATTGTAATTTTAACTGTTGTGCATTTATATGTATTTTTTCAGTACAATGTAGCAGTACATTTTAACCATGTGACAGATTAATTATGAAATTTCACATGAAGGTGTATTTAAGACCTAGTTAGGTGTCAATAATAATAACTAATAATAATAATACACTTTATGCAAACATAAACATTTAAAAAAGTAACCTTGTTTTGTGTTTACTTCAATAAGTAACATTCAATTTGAAATATAACATTTTTGCATTTTTACCTCCACTTTTTGTAATAAAGTTATCTTTTGGTACCCTGGTGAAAAAAAACAGCAAATGCTGGTAGGTATGTTTTGATGCTGGGATGGTGGTTAGGTATGTTTTGATGCTGGTTTAAGCTGGCCCTTTGCTGGTTTATGCTAGGCAAAGGACCAGCTTAAACCAGGATTAAAACATACCTACCAGCATATGCTGTTTTTTTCTCCAAGGTCGTACCATAAAATAATAGGTTAAGTAAAAGATTCTTCTGGTTCTAAATGTTGAGCACATGTGAGTGCATTTTTGGATGCAGTATACTGTACCACACAATATAGACACTGCACATTGTGCTAAATGTAGCATGTCATCCAACTACAAAACATTCACATAATCTGCAAATAAGTGTTGTAAAAGTAGTATGCGTAGCATTATGGTGGTTTGCTATTCTTTTGCATACTGTCCCTCACATTCACTGTCAACTTCATCCTAATGGATCAGTTGTCACACTAAATGTTGAGCACATGTGAGCACATTTTGGGATGAAGTATATTGTACCACACAATATAGACACTTCACATTGTGCTAAATCTAGCATATCATCCAATTACAAACATTCACATAATCTGCACAGTAGTGCTGTAAAAATAGTATGCATACCACTATGGTGGTTTGCTATTCCAAAAAACATGACAAAAAACTTTTCCATACTGTCCCTCACATTCACTGTCAACTTCATCCTAATGGTAAGATTACACAATTGCATGTTTTTTAATGAAGCACATAATGCACCCTCAACATCTGTACAACACAGTTAGGCCACTGTTCAATCATGCCACTGCTTTAACAAAGTTCATAAGGCAAACATATGTAACCAGCCATTTCAGCGCTTCGTCAAGCTATAGTTAGCCATTTGAAACTTTATGCCCGACCACTGCTTGATTTGTGGTGATGCAATCAAACACACAAAACCACCACCATTTCAGTCACCTTGAATACTGACTAGCCCAGATTTAGTGCTATATTAGCTGTGTACAATTGTAGTTGTTAAAAATCTGCACAGTTTCAGTCTGAGAGATGGAGTTGGGGAGAGGTGAGCTCTCATGATAGCCTGTTTCTCTACATATGGAGGGCTAATGAGTTCCAGGTGTGTGTGCCAATGTCTCAGATGAACCTATTATAACATTCATAGTGCACTTCATACACACGGGACCATAAGCTCCCCTTACTGAATCCAAACACGCCACCTTAATAAGCAAGGCAAGCCTGATTCAGTTCTGTCTTCATTATTTTTCATTTTATCAAACTGTTGAAGGGCCTGCGTTCACCGGTACAACTTCATCTGAGGTTTTTTTTTTTTTTTTTTGTGAGTTTCTTTTGCATTCCAAAGAGGTGAGCAGCCTGGAAACTTAACTGCCTCCAACAAGTTTTTTCCTTCTGTTGTAGTAATTGTGGGAAGTGATTATTGTAAACACACATACGCTCACTCACAGTGCCCCATATGAAAGTACACCACCACATCAGGAGAAAACGGCAACCAGATGTGCTGTTAGCAGAATGACCAGAGGAAACACAGACTATTAAAGGTAGAGTGAGAAGAAGTGTAATATGAAGTGATGCGTAGTGCACAGCAAATCACTAGAACATTTCACATTTACTCTATGTGTCATATACAGCATGCACCATATAGCCTACACCATATGTGTGTGTGTGCATGTACATGTCCATATGTAATAGAGTTCCTACAATAGGGACATTTGCACTAAAAGCAGGATTTAGAATAAGAATAAGAAACTGTTGGTTGGTTCAAATATGATGAAACTGCAGTTACGTAGTCACCTGCAATTGCCGTTTAAAAAACATTTATCATCTTAATATCATGTCCCCCTGAGACATTCACTTCCCAAACAAATCAAAGACAAACTTTTAAAGACCTGTACTCGACGTAATTGTGCCATCTTTCTCAGCAGCTTGTGTAACATGGCAGATATGACAGTGGAACAATCTCTGCTGTCTTTTGATCAGTCGAGGCCCTCGAGGTATAACCATCTCTTCTTTCACTTCACACTTTACACTGTCACAGCTCTTCAGATTTACTGAGTGCTAAAGTGTTCATCTGCTCGTCTGTATGCAGCCACTAGATTTATAAGGATTGTTTTTTAGACAATATAAAATATTTAGAGTACCTGGAGGCATTGACATTTGAAGGTGCTGGAACTCATTTGGCTCTTGCGGTTTTCCATAAGTAATAAGAGCTCTGAGACTGCAGCAAGGAAGGAGCGCTGCGACTGTAAATATTCCTCGTTTACTTGTTCCTCTATGGGCATTATGACTAGTTTTCCAAATGTTACATTAGATTAGCCTACACACTGGCTGTGAGGCCAGCAGGGGAGTGACCAACATTAGTGGTGTTTGCCAAGTCAAGCATTACTGTTACTATTGTTCACACTTGTAGTTGAGGATTTGTTTAAGTATTTTAAGGGATAGTTCACCCAGAAGGGAAAATCTGTCATTATTAAACCTGTACGAGTTTCTTTTTTTTTTTTTTTTTAAACAATGAAAGTCATTGCACTCTAATGTTGTTTTATACCCCACTGACCTTTTTATTCATGTATACATATTCAGTTAGGCCTAGTTTGCACAAATATATCCAGTGCAGTGTGAAACGTACCCAAACATTTTCCCACCTACAGTCTCCAGCTGATTTGTTTGGATGAACCCAAGATTTGATTAGATGACTCTCACGGCTTCATCTTTGATGAGATACCAAGATAACAAACAAGAAACAACAGTGAAAACCCCAAACAGACTCAAGCCACATTATCAGATGCATCATTTTAATCAATGTGAACACCTCAGTACAATGGCATCAGTGTGTTAGAGGAGAAACATGCTGCAGAGAACATTTTGGATGTGATTAACAGCACATGCTGCTAACACAATGTGAGTCATGCGCAAAATGACATTTTAAAATTCACACTCACAAACTCAACGAGGGTCTGTGATTAATTGCTACAATACATTTATGGAAACAAGAGCACAGATGTTCACTGTTCATTGAGTGGCAGCGTTAATGCATTGCGGCATCATAACAGAGTCAGTTACAGGTCAGCGCTGCAGTGTGTTCATTGCTTGACTACAGGCCTGGATGGTGATTACATGAATAGGCCTGATGCCTTTTGCCTAAAAGCGTCCGGTAAAAATAGCGCAGCTTTGTGACATATAAAAATATTTTGAAATGTGATTATCTATATTGCTTTTGGACTGGAGTGTATGTCATGGCGGGGGTCCCAGGGAGGACACAGAGGCATATTTGTAGGTCGAGGGCAGTTTGAACACAGGCGTTTCCCATGATGACTCTCTGCGGTAGGCCACATTATGGGATGGATTCATCACCGGCTCCTGTAGACCACTGGAGAATTCCCTACTGCAAGAGATACCTCTCGTGTTACTCAGGGCATCTATACTAGTTTTCCAAGATACAAGACAGTGGAGTCATTCTTTAGTGGAAGAAATACCTGACAGTGGCACTGAATGGTGCTGAATGGCTACCCATAGTGCTCTGACTTGATGCTCTGTGAGGAACTGTACCTAAATGGAGGAGACCATTCATTGCGGAACAAAGTAAACAGCGAGATTGTATAAATGGACTGTTGATATCATTGAGAAATGAGTGCTGCTTTTGACATGTCGAAAGCACTATCCGACTCTTTTGAGAGAAATCGGGGGAAAAAATGCTTAAAGATATATTAGCCAATGGGAAAATGTAATTACTATTATCAAAATCAATAGCTTTTTAATTAAATCTGTACAGTGCAGTGTTTTAATCTTTTATTTATTGGACGTAAGTATTGATATGCCCATGATTTCAAATGATCAGCACAAAATGTGCAGAAAAATAAGACATATCTATATATGACACTGTTCACACAAGATTCTCAATTTCTGTCTGCTCTGTTTTGTAATTGCTGGTCTATATAAATATGCATCAGATAGATGTCTTCATTATGTTATTGCATCTCACTGTTCTTGAAGAATATAAGAGTTAAATATAGCTCAACTTGAGAAACCTGCATTCTGTTTCAGTCAGTTGTCATTTGAACACAAGTGTACATATAGAAATACTCATTGCAGTTATTGCAGGAAAATTTGTTTGATATATTGTAGACCTTTCCAACTAACGGTCTAAAGCGATATTACCTGATAAGTGTGTTTTAACCTCTTATGACTGATTTTTAAATTAAACTGCAAAAATTATATTATGGTGCAATTTGGGGTTATTTT
>JAHKKF010538604.1:0-20203 GCA_019740295.1 Labeo calbasu
AATAAATAAATTAAATACAATAAATAATTTGAAGTAATTTTAAAAATACTTTTAAAAATACAAATTTAAATATTTTAAATTGAAATCTGAATAAAAGAAAACCATTTACAAAAAATCCTTCCTTAAAAACACAAGATAAATAAAAATGATCTTAAATGTACATGTAATTGACCTAAATATATATTTTAAAAAAGAGAAAAAATAATTTAATTATTCAAAATACATGAAAAAATAAATAAATAGTAATAAAAACTTTAAATATACATTTAAATTATTTAAATTTATATTAAAAAATAAACCAGTGAAATAAAACATTTTGAATGGATTCATTACAAATTTTGAAATGTTTTCAATTTTATTGTACATTTAAATTATTTTTATATAAATTTAAATGGTCTACATTTTAAAAAATACAAAAAAAGTATGTTTAGCCGTTCCTATAAAAGCACAATCCACTGAAACAAATCTGACTAAAAAGCTACAATATTCAAAATCGACACACATGTAGATTTTACAAGTTACAGATCTATAAATCTTTTTCTGATCTGTAAGTCATTTCTGATGGACAAAAACTAACAATGTGTAATAGTGTGTAAGATATCTAGTGATGCAAATGTACGCCTTGGTAATGCATGCTAACAATCCGAGTTTCCTCTGAATAAATCTCAGCGCTTTCAAAGTCAACATCTGTACTTCCAAAGCCGTTTTTCACAGAATCAATATTTCATGGCCAATTTTCATATGAGAATGACAGGAGATAATAGGGCCGCAGTGAGAGCAGATAATAGGGGTGATTTCTCTCGCTGAGGGCTGCTGGATAAATTGTCTCTTCAGACTGAGACGTCTGCGGGCGAATTTACATGAACACTATCAGGACGCTGACCGCCGCGTGTCACTCTATTGTTATGAACGGTTGATTCAGACGCCCTGAGACGCTCCTCTCATTCACAACAATTCAGCAGCAACTTCTCTACAAACACTTATCAATAAAGCTCAATATTTGGTATATAATACATATTTATTAAATTATAATATATGAAATATTAAATAAATAACAAATTATTAAATAAATAAGTAAAAAACATACTCTAATATAGTCTAATAATGAAAATTAAATAATTTAAATATAATTTACAAAACATAATTCCTATAGAATAAACAAAACACAAATAAATAAAAATAAATACAATAAAAGCAAAACAAGTAACTTTAAAAATACTTCTAAATATATACATTTAAATTATTTACATTTAAATCTGATTTACAAAAAAGCAGTAATTTCTTAAAACCATAAAATAAATAAAAATACACAAATAAAAACAAACTGCTTCAATGAATTAACAATAAAAATGTAATTTACAAATGATCTTAAATGTATACGTAATTGACCTAAATATATTTTTTTATTACATAAAAAATTCCATTTAAAAAAATTAATTATTCCAAATAAATAAACAGTAATAAAAAAATTTACATAAACTTTACATTTATATAAAAAACAAATCAATGAAATAAAAATTTAATGAAATGAAACAAAAATAAAAATATAAAAATAACAAAATTATAAAATATAAATAAACAATTATAAACAAATATTAGTTGAATAACTACCACAATAAAAGTTCCAAGGCATGAATATGAGCTATATGTAATTTTATAATATAATATATTAGATATTAAATAAATTCTTAAACAAATAAGTAAAATATATATAATAAATAAGTATAAATATAAGTAAAAAAAAAAACATTTTTTATAATTTAAAACAATAATAACAAATAATAAATAAATAACTTAACAAATGATCAATTATTTACTATTAATAATAAATAAATAAATAAATAAATAAACCATAACGAGATTATCTAATAAAGAAAATATCTGCACATACCTATACATATATACAACATATACCTAGAGAAAATACTTAATAATTTTAATAACTGTTTTTTTTATTATACATATATATATATATATATATATTTATTTATTTTACATATGATTACAGAAAATAAATATTATTTATTTATTAAAATTATTACATTTTTTAATAAATGATTAAACAAATATATTGTTTAATATATATATACATACATGCATACAAAAACAAATACCCCTAAAAAATCTCCAGAATTAAATGCTTTGTTACTGAATGTGTTTGCAATAAAGTGCACGATCAAACCATAGAAACGCTTCTGAAAATGAGTAGTAAAATTTGTGTTCAGTCATATTTTTGGAGGGTGCAGACAATAACGCTCACGTGGCAGAAAGTGAGTTTGACATGGCTGTCTTGCACCAAACTTCGCTTTCTCGGGATGTTTGGTGGATCTGCTGTCGTTCTTCAACATCCGTGAAAGTTTCCAGCAACTCACGGCTCAAACTTTCTGAATGTTTCATGAGCAAAAAGTGCACTTCCACCAAAAACTAAAGCAGAACAATTAGAAGTGCGGCGCGAGCGATCCGGGACGGCCTGTCAAGCGCATCACACGCAGAAGAGCTCCTGCGCTTCCCATCTGACGGGGTTAAAATCCCGGGCTGCGGCGTGAGGAGCTCAGGGAATCTCTCAGCGCTGGCAGGTCCTGCGGTCCCGGCGCGCGCAGCAGGGTTTCTAACCATTAAACACCCTCTCGCACTGTCACGAGCAGCCGTCAACATGCCGCAGCACGTTCAGTCACCAGAGACCGGCACAGAGATGCTGAGCGACAGGCTGAGCGCTCAGAAATAGCCTCCTAATTCGCACGTGAGATTTCACACGCACACCTTACCCGCACTCGGGATACGGAAACATTTCTAAAAAATGCATCGTTTATAGTAAGGGAACGGAACTTTGCAAATGCTTTGAGATCCTCAAAATACACAACATCTATTTTACATCAGATTTTTTACTATTTTTTTTTAAGAGATGCAACACGTTTCGTGTTCGGGTCATTTTTGACCCGAGTGTCTGTGGAGCAGCATTGGGTGTCAAAAATGCTTTTTGCAAAATTTACTATGAAGTTGTATTAGCGTCAAAACCTTCTGTAAAATATATTTAGCCTTTCCCCCCATATCTCACACACTTTTGGAACTGAATTTTGTTGATCTGAATTTTGTTGATGAATTGATCACTTTTAGTTTATGCAAGTAAAATGATTTTAGAGTAATATTTATGTTGTTATAGTCAGAAATAAATGTTAGAAATAAATATGTAGGTTACATAAATTTGGACTGTTTATGAGTAATCATGATTTAAAAATGTTCCAAAATAACTTATCATAAAAATGAAATACTAAAAAAATATATAAAAAGTATATATTACATATAATACAAGTTTTTTGTTGTGGTTTGTGTAGTTTAAATAATATTTTTTTTTTTTAGAAATTTTAATTATTAAAAAGGAGTACATTTCAAAATTTAAAACTAAATGTTTTTCACAATAAATAATAATATTTGTAATAAAAATATAAATCATTGCATTTTGCATTTTTAGTTAATATTATATAACTAAAATGCTTTTTCAGTTATTATTATTATTATTATTATTATTATTATAAATAAAATTTGTTTTTCAATTTTCTATAACAATCTTTTTTAATTAATAGTAATAACATTTTTTAAAATAAAAAATACAAATGATTGTTTTTGACTGTTTTTGAGCAATCATGAGATATACATGCAAAGGAATTAAATTAAATAAAAAAAATAATCCAATAAAATTTCTCAAAAAAACAAAACAAAAAAAACACATCACTTTTTTAATTAATAAAAAAGGAATGGAATAATAACATGGTAACATAGAATAAAAATATTATTTATAAAAAATACAATTTGCATTTTTCATTTTAGTTGATGTTATTAACGAAAATGTAATTTGTAAAATAAGACTAGTGTTTCATATAACATTTTATATTATAAAAAATGCAAGTCATTGCATTTATTTAGTTGACAATAATTATAATGATAATAATAATAATAATAATAATAGCAATAATAATAATAATAATAATAATAATAATAATAATAATAATAATAATAATAATAATAAGTAAAACAGATTATATAATAAACTTTTATAATAAAATTACTATATTACTTTTTCTATTCATTTCTGTTAATACATTTAACTATTCATTGAAAACTGATATATATTTAAAAATAATACCACCAAGTAAAACAGTCCATGTGCCCATATAAAAAAATAAAAATAAAATAAAATCAATAAATATTATAAAAAAGTATTAAATACAATAAATAAATAAATAAATAAATAAATAAATATAGTAAAAAGGAATTAATGAAAAAGGTGTAAATGCAGTAGTAATATAGTAACATTCAAAAATGTGATTCATCTGTCAAATATTTAGTTATGCCTGTTTTATAAAATAATGATTCTTTGAAATATGAAAGCAGCATTCATAATCTGAACACTTTATGAGAGTTAGGTCCGTAAAATCATGTAGCGGGTCGCTTTAGTGCTGAGCGTCACGTCACGCTGAACACATGAAATATCTGCGCAATTTACCCAGAATGCTCAGCTCCTGCGCTCCTCACAAAGACAGAAACAAGGGGGATATAAAAACAAGGTGCATATAAAAGGCAAGCGCACGCATTAGTCACGCGGGGCGTAATAAGAGCGCCGGCTCTATACGAGGCTCAATAAAGCAGCCGCGCACATAAAGCCCCACACTGTGCTTATTACTTCCTGTGGGGCCGTTAGCACACGCCAATATAAGGCTGGAGATTAGCGCCTTATATGAGACCACAGAAACAACGCGAACGCTGTCAGGAGACACTGTCAGCTAAACTACAGTCAGACCGTCGCTGGAAATATCAGCCACCATCAGATCACATGCAAACACCAAACACAACACCTGCTGTGGTGAATATGCAGAAGCGTGCGGCTAATGCTAACACACTGACGTGGGATATTGATTTACTGTGTTTACTTTCCCACACTAAAGCAAACAACACCATGCAGTGATTTTACCACAGTTACCGTACGACATGAAGAAAAACTCAAGAAATCAACCACAGCAATGCTGAAGATAAATTCTTCCACCAAGTAATATAGTTCATTAGACTGTATAATAAATACATTTTTTATTTACTTTGTTTATTAATACATTTAACTGTTTGGCAAGACTGACATCTATTATTATCTATTAAAACTGATCTATAAAAAGCAATAGCAATAATAAATATCATTAAATAATAATAATAATAATAATAATAATAATAATAATATAAACAATTTATCTATAAATTTCAATTTGCCTATATAATAAATTATTATTTATTCTAATTAGTAACAACAACAACAATAACAAAAACATTAAAAAAATAAAAAAACATTATTAAATTATCATTATTCTAAAAAAAAAAATTGTTTATTTACTTTGTTTATTAATACATTTATCTATTTTGCAAAATTGACATCTATTATCTATAAAAACTGTACTATTGTCTATAAAGACCAACAATAATAGTAATAATACATTTCATTAAATTATAATAATATAAATGCGCCTATATAATAAATTAGTATTTATTCTAATTAGTAACAACAACAACAACAATAAAAAAAAAACATGCCAATGGGGACAGAAAATTAGAGAATTAAAACCCTAAGAATTAATTAAAACAATTCAAAGAGAAAACAAGATATTTTTAAGTTTATTATTATTATTATTATTATTATTATTATTATTATTATTATTAAATATTTTTTTTTATTTACTTTGTTTATTAAAGCATTAAACTATTTGGCAAAATTGACATCTATTATAATCTATTAAAACTGATAGAGCAACAATAATAGTAAAAAAAATATATTAAATAATAATAGTAATAATAATCTAAACAATTTATCTATGAAGTTCCAATTTGCCTATATAATAAATTATTATTTATTCTAATTAGTAACAACAACAACAACAACAAAACATTTAAAAAAATAAAAACATCATTAAATTTTCATTATTCTAAAAAAAAAAAAATAAAAAAGTTTATTTACTTTGTTTATTAATACATTTATCTATTTTGCAAAATTGACATCTATTATTATCTATAAAAACTGTACTATTGTCTATGAAGACCAACAATAGTAGTAATACATTTCATTAAATTATAATAATATAAATTTGCCTATATAATAAATTTGTATTTATTCTAATTAGTAACAACAACAATAAAAAAAAAAACACCATTAAATTGTCATTATTCTAAAAAAATTAGAGAATTAAAACCCTAAGAATTAATTAAACAATTCAAAGAGAAAACAAGATATTTTTATGATGATTATTATTATTATTATTAATAAACGTTTTTTTATTTACTTTGTTTATTAAAACATTTAACTATTTGGCAAAATTGACATTATTTCTATTAAAACTGATCTATACTATTATTATCTATTAAAACTGATCTATACAGAGCAACAATAATAGTAAAGAAATATTAAATAATAATAGTAATGATAATAATATAAACAATTTATCTATGAAGTTCCAATTTGCCTATATAATAAATTATTATTTATTTTAATTAGTAACAAAAAACACTAAAAAATAAATTAAATAAAAAAACATCATTAAATGATCATTATCATATATAAAAATATATTACTATGTATATATAAAAATTGCCAGTGGGGTCAGAAAAATGATTTAAACTTAATTAATTAAAACATAATTTAAAGAGAAAACAAGATATTTTTCCTGACCGTGGTGGACTTTTTTCTTGTTTTACGTATAAAAATAATAATAATAATAATAATAATAATAATAATAATAATAATAATAAATACAATACACTACTCATCCACCAAGTAAACTAATCCATCTGCCTATATAATAAATGTAATTACTACTTATTTTAATGGATATATTTAACTAGGTTTTTTGAACATCGGTGTATTGCAGTTGCTGGTGTTTAATAAAAATACACATCTCTCAAAGCACACTGTTACACTGATTTTACCACAACCTCTTTCTCACAATGGTTTCATCAAATTATAGTTTTGATCCCAGAACTACCTTTTTATTATATATACATTTGATAAAGTTTGTTGAAATTATTTTCATGTAACAAACAACAGACAAACTCCTTATTCAAATGCTTCACGTATAAAAACGGTGTTTGAAAAGCTCGATTCAGACAATAATGGCAATAACAAACGATGCCAATGTCACGATAAGGTTAAAGCGTGTGAACACACACAGATACAGACGGACACGGGTGACACAGCGATACGGCCTCGTTACACGGATCTGCTGCTGAAACGAAGAGGTTTTACGAGTGTCTGAGAACACATGTCCTATACCGCACCAATCCTCCTCCTCTGCTTTTATTCGTCCTTCAGGACGCCGCTGAAAAGTTATGAATTTTCAATGTCGTAAAAGAAATATTGCACAATCATTTTTATGGCTGTTGGGGTCAGAGCTGAGACGAGGACATAATGAATCCTCCAAAGTCCATTTGGGTTTTAAATAGTGAAATCCAATAACGCTGCTGTGGACGAGCGTCACGAACACACCGTATCTCCTGAGAAACACGCACATATTACAGCCAAACAACACACCGCAAAACATCATTTTAATACTCACATGCTTGTCTTGTTTTCCAGTGCAAATATCTGAACATTCATAAATCAACATACATTTGCTGGAGAAGCAAAACAACTGCAGATATTAAGTCTTGTTTGATGAAAAATATCAAAATTATGCTTATTATGCTATGTTTGGGGTTAAAACAAGACAAAAAAAAAAAAAAAAAAAAAACTGTCAGTAAAGTCAGATAAGAATAATTGAAACTTAATTAAAACTTAATTTAAAGACCCCATTGGAACATATTTTATTTCTAGTCTTTTCTAGTCTTAAATAAAAGCATTAATGATTATAATAAAAATAAAATTAGAAGATAAACAATTCATCCATCAAATAATACAATTTATTAGCCTATATAATAAATGTATTAATTTGTTTATTGTTTATTAATACATTTAACTATTTAATAAATTTGAATAACAATAATAAACATAAATTATTATTATAATGAATAATAATAATAATAGCAATTAATAATAACAATAATAATATAAACAATTCTATAATAATAATAATACTAATAATAAAAATTAGAAGATAAACAATTCTTCCACCAATATAATTTACTAGCCTATATAATAAATGTATTAATTTGTTTATTCACTTGATTAATACATTTAACACATTATCACATTATTTAATAAATGTGAATAATAATAATAATAATAAAAATAATAATAATAAATCAGTGTAACCATGCAATAAATATAATGTTCAATATTTAATAATAATAATACAAATAATATAAACAATTCTATAATGATAATAAAATTAGAAGATAAACAATTCTTCCATCAAATATTATAATTTATTAGCCTACATAATACATGAATTCAATATTTAATAATAATAATAATAATAATAATAATAATAATAATAATAATAATAATCATTCATCCACCCAGTAAAATAGTAAATTTGCCTAAATAAATGTATATAAATAAATGCAATTATTTATATATTAATGCAATTATTTTAATGGATATATTTAACTATTTTTTAACATATTTTATTATATTGCAGTCATCTAAAGCAAAAAAGCCACATGAAAAAGCATATTTCACAGAAAACAAGACTTAAAATCTTGAGTAATTTTGCTTCTCGAGTATACGCATCTTTATTTAAGAATGTTTAGATATTTGCAGTGGAAAAAAACAAAATTGCTCAATAAAGTGGTCATATTTTTTGCAGTGAACTACAAGAATACAACATCCAGAAGATCAAAATCACCTAAACATTTATGAGAACCAACCACAAGAGTGAAATAAAGTATAAAAACAGAAAGTGTTTGTGAATTTACAGGCACAAGGCTGAAGCTGAGATGCAAAAACACCTTGTAAACACTTACATAAGTCAAGTACAGTTCGTTTTATCATTTTTACTGTATGAGAAACATACTTTTTAAAGTCTAGACTGTATTTGCAGCAATGCACAATTCCTCTATACGAGTTCAAACGAAGAAAACAGTCTGAAAGAGACTGAATGCAGGGCTTTATAAGGTCATACGGCACAATAACCGAGCGATTCTATGATTGAATATTTGCTCAGTTGGTTTATATGGACTTTACTGGATGTCATTTGAGGTGCACAAGCTGAACGGACACTGAAAGCTGAACTAATGCCAGTAAAAGCCGCTCACGCTTCAGAGACGAGCTGATGAAACCATCACTCTGAAATCTCAATCATCAAACTCTTACTTACAGACTCACTTCATATTGATTTCCATTGTAATCGTCTGAAATTGGAGAAATCAGGAGTGTGAGATGAACCGTCAGAAATACTCACACAAAACACTGATAGAGACCGTTTGACTTTATATACAGTACAGTAGCAGATTGAAAAAAGTTTCTTCTGCTCACCAATCCATTAAAAATACTGTAAAAATTCTAAAACATTTTTAGAATTTAAAATAGCTGTGAATATCTGTTAAAATGTCATTTATTTCTGTGATGCGCAGCTGAATTTTCAGCATCATTACTCCAGTCTTCAGTGTCACATGATCCTTCAAAAATCATTCTAATATGCTGATTTGCTGCTCAACAAACATTTCTGATCTTCTTTGTGCTGCACAATATTTTTGCGGAAACCGATACATTTTATTCACAGATAAACAGAAAGTTCAAAAGAACAGCATTTACTTGAAATAGAACGATTTGGAACATTTTAAATGTCTTAACTGTCACTTTTGATAAATTTAAATACATTGTTGCACAACGGAGTTTAGAGTTCCGAATTTAAAATCAGACGGATTGATTTGGACTGATGGAAATCACTGCATGCAAACACACCTGACGAGAGCGAACGAGACTCTAAACGAGACTCTAAACGGCTCAAACCGTCCCTTTCCAGTGCAACTAAAAGAAATGGGACTCGAGTGCATTTGTGGCCATCAATAAATGTGTCTGTCTGAACCGCACTCACTCCATTACTCAGAAAATGTCACTATTGTCAGTTTTTACGTCCATTAGCGACTGCAGACACTGAGAAACACACAGATGTTCCTGTGAATCGTGTGTTTCACAAACATGTTTGTTTCTCTGTTTGTCACAGTCTTTTCATCAGTGATTTTCTGTTTCACGTGACGACAGCAAATCAAAGCTCAGCGTCAAACGAGTCTTTTAGTGTCGTTATCTTATACACACTAATGCAGCTTGATCTCCCCCTTAACTGTACGGCATACAACAGAAGAAGCACACAAATGTACGCAAAAAGAAAACATACGGCGTGAAATAAAGAGAGAAAGTAGTAAAAACAAACCCTGAATCTCTATTAATATTACTATGAACTGTACAGACCCAACAATACATGGAATATTTACATTTGCATTCATGCATCTGGCAGATGCTTGTATACCAAGTGACTTACATTACATTAAAATAATATTTTAAACACATTATTTTTATTATAATTTTTTTATTTGTATTTTATATAAAATTATTATAATATATAATAATTATAATTAATTATGAGTATTATAATGAATCATTTAATTACTAACACCACTATTTATGAGTACTATAATAAATAATGACAAAAAATAACAATAATTAGTAGTAATAGTAGAAGCATGAGTAATTCAATTATTTATTGCAATAATAACTAATTTTTTTCAATCATTATAACTATTATTAATATTTGTTAATTTGTGTATAAAACCACTATTTAGAATTACTATAAATAAAAACTATATGTATTTATAATTAGTAGTAGTAACAGTAGTAGTATGATTAATTAAATTGGAAATTGCGATAATTACAATTAACTATTTTTTATTTTTTTTATTTTTTTTTTAGTAATTATTTTTATTATTTGTTAACAATTTGTGTATAACACCACTATCTATTATTACTATAATAAATAGTAAAAATAATAATNTAAAAACTATATGTATTTATAATTAGTAGTAGTAACAGTAGTAGTATGATTAATTAAATTGGAAATTGCGATAATTACAATTAACTATTTTTTATTTTATTTTATTTTTTTTTTAGTAATTATTTTTATTATTTGTTAACAATTTGTGTATAACACCACTATCTATTATTACTATAATAAATAGTAAAAATAATAATAATAATAATTATTAGTAGTAGTAGTAATAGTAGTAGTATCAGTAATAAAATAATAAATCGCAATAATTACAATTAATTATTATTTATTTTTATCATTATAACTATTATTAATATTTGTAAACAATTTGTGTATAACACCAGTATTTATAATAATTATAATAAATAATAAAAATAATAATAATTATTATATTAGTAGTAGTAGTATGAATAATTAAATTATAATTTGCAATAATTATAATTCATTATTAATTACATTTTTATTATTAATAATATTTGTTCATTTGTGTATAACACCAGCATGTATAATTACTATAATAAATAAAATAATAATAATAATAATTATTAATAGTAGTAATAGTAGTAGTACGAATAAGTAAATTATAAGTTGCTATAATTACAATTATTAATTTAAATTTTTATCATTATTAATATTTGTTAACAATTTGTGTATAACACTATTTATAATTACTACAATACATAACAAAATAATAATAATTATTATTAATAGTAGTAGTAATAGTAGTAATAGTAGTAGTATGAATAAATAAATTATAAATTGCTAAAATTACAATTATTAATTTTTTTTTCATCATTATTATTTGTTAACAATTTGTGTATAACACCACTATTTAAAATTACTATAAGAAGTAATAAAATAATTAGTAGTAGTAACAATAGTAGTAGTATAAGTAATTATATTATAAATTGCAATAATTACAATTATTTATTGTTTTTTCACATTATAACTATTAATTATTAATATTTGTTAACAATTTGTGTATAACATCACTATTTATAATTACCATAATAAATACAAATTATTATTAGTAGTAGTAGTAGTAATAGTAGTATAAGTAATTAAATTATAAATTGCAATAATTACAATTAAGCATTCCTTTATTTATTTTTAGCATTATTATTATTAATATTAGTTAACAATTTGTTAATGTAATAAAACAAATAATAAAATGCAACCTACCATAGTATAAGACAGACTTTTGAACTTTATAAAGCAATGAGAAACACTTCTCATATCTGCTGTTGATGATGTCAAATGTTGTATGTCAATCAAACTTCTGTCATTCATCTATCATGAATTAGAAGCTTGTCTAATTAGACTGATGAAACTTGACCGAATTGTGATTATCCTCAAAAAAGGAAATCAACATAACTTAACAAAAAAATACCAGCCAATATGAACTAGCGGGTTAATGAGATTAAACATGCCACTATGTGCTTCTGAGCTGAAAAACTGGCTGTCAAAAACATGAAAAATCAGAAATCACAAGAGAGACCAGCGGTGTCTGAATGCAACACTTCATGCATTTAAAGCATTATGAATTTCCTTATTCAGTCTTCTCATTGGGTCTGTTCAGTTCATGGTAATAATAATAATAATGCATTTCAAAAGAGTTTCCTGCTACTTTTGTACAGTAAATAATCCCAGTTTTGTGTTTGATGATGGTGAAGGTCACGCTCTCAGAATACCTGACAAATACACCTGTGATCTACATGATGATCGCCTTCGAGTCTGAGCTGAATGAAAATGTCACAAACACATCAGACAACGACAGAATGAAACGCCACAGACCGGGTTTGCCACCAGGGCAAGGGTACAAGGGTATTAGAGTTAACTAAAAATCATAAAAAAAGAATTAAAAATTCTTAGAAAATAATACAAATGACAAAATAAAAAACTTATAATAGCAGAAAAAGTATCCAAAATTAATAATTACAAAATACAAAATACAAAATAATTAAAACTTATAAAATATAAAAATAAAAATTACCACCAGGGCAAAGTTATTAGAGTCAACTGAAAACCATTAAAAAAGAATAATTAAAAATTACTTGAAAATAATAAAAATTACATTAAAAAAAAACTTATAATAGCAAAAAAAGTAAAAATTAAAAACAAACAATTTAAACTTATAAAATAACAATAAAAATAATTTAAAATAATAAAAATATAGCATCTCAATGATATTTTTAAAACATCACTAGGTTATTATAGTTATACAAAAACAACATAGACATTAAAATCTAATAAAAATGACAAAAACAACAAAATGGAATTGGAATGTATACACAAAAAAATATATATAATAATAATAATAATAATAATAATAATAATGATAAATTGTAAAAATAAAAGAACTATACTGAAGTGTATTTGATTAGAATTTTCATTAATATTATTATTTAGTGTAAATTCCTCCTGGTTTTAATGGTTTAATTTATGTATTCAAATGTATTAAACACTTATTAAAAGTTTAACTAACATGAAAAACAGAAAATATAAAAATGAATTCAAATGAACAAAAACTATAATAGTATA
Organism: Labeo calbasu; assembly: GCA_019740295.1. Classification (NCBI taxonomy): domain Eukaryota; kingdom Metazoa; phylum Chordata; class Actinopteri; order Cypriniformes; family Cyprinidae; genus Labeo; species Labeo calbasu. Next base: position 13,494 of record JAHKKF010538604.1, read on the forward strand.
TTAAATATCTTAAAATATCACTGGGCCAGGGTTATTATAATTATATTAAAACGTAAAATATAAATTACAATTAAATATTACATAATAATATAATTTTGAATAATAATACAATTTATTAAAAATTTGTATACTTTTTAAGCACAAAGCTCGTGTAGCACAGGCTCTGCGATGCGCGTCCACGATGCTACGAATTAGTAATGGGTCATTTTTGAACGATTCGTTCATTTTGAACGAATCTTTAATGTGACTCGGGAAGAACGAGTCGTCTTGGGGAGTGATTCGTTCAGTCGTGCATGCGCAACATCCTATTAGGTTCTGTACTGGAATTAGTTCAGCTGTTTTTCGAGTCGTTCGTCCATCTTATGGGGCTGTCACGTGATGAACGAATGACTCAAACCTGAAAACTTGTCAGATAAACAGTGAGCTGAGATAATCATAGACTAAAGACTATAGTTTTAGTTTTGTCTTGTTTGTAGTGTGACCAACGTTTGTGTAAGCAGTAGATGTGTTAGGGAAGTGACGTGTAACATTTGTATTATATTTTGCTAAAATAAACAAAATGATTCGAAAAAAAGATTTGTTCATTTTGCTGAACGAGACTCAAAGGTCCGAGTTGGTAAAATGATCCGAACTTCCCATCACTACTACGAATCAAGTGTAAGTTTATCGTATTGTGTACTGAGTATGGCGAAAAACTCCATCTTTTTTTCTTCTACATCTTGAGAGGAGGATATCATTGTACCTTTTAGACTTTGCACATTTGCTTTGTAAACACTGGGTCTGTAGTTCCGCGTGACCTTTCAATGTGATTCAATAGTACGTAGCGTCGTGAACGCGCATCCCAGAGCCTGTGCTACATGAGCTTTAGTGCTTAAAAAGTGTAAAAAAAAAAAAAATAATAAATACATTTCCTGAAAAAAATGACAGATCGTTTCGCTAGTTAAGACCCTTCTTCCTCGGCTGGGATCATTTAGAGCCTTTTGAAGCTGCATTTAAAAGCTGCATTTTGAAAGTTAAAAATCGGGGCACCAATGAAGTCCATTATATGGAGAAAAATCCTGAAATGTTTTCCTCAAAAACCATAATTTCATCACGACTGAAGACAGAAAGACATGAACATCTTGGATAACAAGGGGGTGAGTAAATTATTTGTGAATTGTTGTTTTGGAAGTGGACTTCTCCTTTAATCTAATAAAATGACAAAACAAAAGAAAATGGAAATCGAATAAATACACAAAGAAAATAAATAAAAAATTATAATAAAAAAAAAGATAAAAAATAAAAATACTAGAGTGCATTTGATTTTAATTAATATTATTATTTAGCAAATTAATCAGTTTAACAGTGTTTCTTATTGCTTTTCTGCCAAAAATACTGGAATGAATGAATGAATGATAGAAAGATAGATTGATGTAAATAAATAAATAAATGAGCGGTGCATTAGTAATGACAAAAACTAATTAAACTACAGCAGTTTGAATGTTTGCTGTGCGTCACTGCGGCTCGACTCAATCACTAACCAGCAAACATGAAAACAGCACTTAACGGAAGCCGAACGGAGGCTCTTCGACGTGTGTTAGTGCTTCAGATGTGCTCTAGCAGGTGAACGCAGCACGGTTTGTCCATTTCCTGCGCTCACCGCGGAAATTACAAGAGCATTATTACTGCACCGCATCTCTCTGGATCTGCTGATTAAAAGCAGAAAAACACCAACATGAAGAGAACATGACCGACAGATTCAACAAACTTCTATAATAATCAATACTAGAGACACGGTCAGAAATGTGCTTTTCCATTAAGCAGTAATATTCATCCCTTGGACAGATTTTCCATGGGCATTTGTTAGGGCAAGTTTTATTAATATTACATGCAATAAATGTCATCTTTAATGTCAAACAATCCTTAAATCAAGATATATTTACTGGAGAAGCAAAATAACTTAAGATATTAGGTTTTGTTTTATGAAAATATGTCAAAATGTATGCTTAAAACAAGAAAAAAACATTTGCCACTTGAGTCATAAAAATAAACTTCAAAAATCTTTCCCTGACCTCATTGGCAGATTTTTATTTTATATATTTTTTCTCCATGTTTTAAGCAAAAACTCACATTTTGTTTCCCATGTAAGTGATTCTTGACATATTTTATTAGGATATTTAGGATAAATTATTTATTAGGATTATTTAGGATATTTTATTTGTACTGGAAAACAACACACAAATACTATGGATGAAAATAACGTTTTGCATAACAAAATAAAACAGAAATGAATTATATGAATGTTACAACAAAAATTATTGTTTATTGATTAGTGCTCTTACTATTCTTACTATGTATTTTTTTTATTTTTTACTTTTACAAATATCTAAACATTCTTAAAGTAGAACGATTTAATATCTCAAGTCTTTTTTTTTCTGAAAATGTATCAATTAGGCAAATTTAACAACAAGAACAAATATCTGCAAATGAGCTCAGAAAAATAATCTTTACAACAAAAAATAACTATTTATAATAATTAATATTAAATAAATTATAAAAATTTAGATTTTTAATTCTTGCTTTTGATATTGTAACAATAATTATTAATGTCGATTAACAGAATGCATTGCAAAAGAAAACAAACAAACAAAAATAAATCAGATTATTTGCATCTTGAATTTATAGACATTTTTGCTCTTTTTTTGTCGTCAAGCGCCTGTAATATCCAACCCTGGATGGAGATTTAAATAAGAGGCTCAAATCTCAAATTCTACTAAAAATACTAACTAATAAAATCATTTTTTGCAGCGTAAAATAAACAAAACAGGAATGTTACGACAAAAATCATTGCTGATTATTGCTTTTAATCTTGTAATAATGGTTAAAACTACAACAAATAATCCATAAACATAAATCTTTGATGCAACATGAGCAGATTGACCTTTTCATTTCATTTTTCTACATTTTACTTAAAATCGCAACATATGTAATAGATTTACTCTAATGGTGCACGGGATCATTTCTGTGCCTTTTTCTTGAATTTAGAGGCATTTTGTTGCATGTTTTTTTGCCCTCAAGCACCTGTAATTTAAACGAGAAGCTCAAACCGGCCAAGAACGCGGATGCAAAATCAACCTCCTATTATCCAATTGATCAAGAGCCGCGCAGGAAATCCACCGATCATTCCATTAGCAGCAGGACGCGGGAGGACGGGCGTATTTAGCGGCCCTCGGAGGAGCGACGGTGTTGGACGTCACCCTAAAGCGACCCGCATTAGCCCGCGGAGGCCCGGCGGATCGGGTGTCCTCCATTAATCTTCTTTAAACGCCGGGATATATCGGGCGCATTCCAGGCCATCATTAGCGTTGGGTTTTGATGTTGCGCTCATTCATCACGGGCCGAGGGGTCGTGATTACCGTCGCTACGAGTTCTGCTGACGTTAAACAAATGCTGCGAGGAGTTCGGGGCGATTCGGCACATTACTGTGCCACTTATGTGTAATTATCTCAAGTGGGCTGAAATACATTAGCGGCGGATCAGACTTCCCATGAGGAGCGCACGTGACCCGGAGAATCCAAATGTGCTTTTTAGTGCAATTCAACACTATAAATATGGCTGCTGAAATACAAACTGCATGTTTTTGTATTTACAGTAGCATCTGCTAGTGAACTTGTTGCTGCATATATAAGACTGTGTTAATCACAGTCTGTTTCTGTGATTTCAAGGATTTACAGGTTAAAGTTTGCGGTGAAGAAGCATCATGTGTCTGTCCTTCAGGCACTTTAACTCAGTGCTGCCAAAGAAACACTAAAGTGACTTTCAGAGACGCGGCTCGTCCGGCCAAAACCTGCAGAGATGGAGTGAGGATGTTCTCAGTGTCCGAGATGACCGCTGGACTCTAACACCGTGTCCTAACCTAGCGCTCATCTGATATGAGTTTATAATACACTCATTCTAATGTGCTGATATGGTGCTTAAGAAACGTTTAATAGTTTGTGGAAACTGTGACAGACTAAAAGAGTAATGTTTTTATTCATCAATGAATCAAATTCATCAAAAAGATATTTATAATGTTACAAAAGAATTTTAGCTTTGATCACAGGAATAAATTACATTTATTCCTTTTTTGTTGTATTTTTGATTAAATAAATGCAGCCTTGTGAGCAGAATTCTTTCAAAGACATATGCTGATACACACATATTGCTGTCTTTCCACGGCAGTAGGAAAAGTTATAAGATTCCGAAAACTAATTTATAAAATAAAATAAAATAAATAAATAAAATAAAACAACTAAATTAAAATAAAATACAATAATAAAATTAAATTTAAAAAATAAAAGCTGCTTCACAATGACCGTAGGCAAAGTTCTAGGATTTTGAAATAAATAAATAAATAAAATAATAATAATAATAATTTAAAAAAATAAAAGCTGCTTCACCATGACAGTAGGCAAAGTTTTAGGATTTTGAAAAGGAAAAAAATAAATAAAATAATAATAATAATAATAAAATTAAATTAAATTAAAAAACAGGTTCACCATAACAGTAGGCAAAATTTGGGACTTTTGAAGAAAAACATAAAAATAAATAAATAAACAAATAAATAAATAAATAAAATAATAAAATATAATACAAAATAGGAGATGCTTCACCATGACAGTAGGCAAAGTTTTAGGATTTTGAAAAATAAAATAAAATAACTAATAAAATAAAACAAAATAATAAAATAAAAGCTGCTTCACCATGGCAACAGGCAAAGTTTTAAGATTTTGCAAAATAAATAAAATAAAATAAAATAAAATAAAATAAAATAAAATAAAATAAAATAAAATAAAATAAAATAAAATAAAATAAAATAAAATAATTTAAAATAAAATGAGTAAAAGCTTGNTAAATAAATAAATAAAATAATAAAATATAATACAAAATAGGAGATGCTTCACCATGACAGTAGGCAAAGTTTTAGGATTTTGAAAAATAAAATAAAATGACTAATAAAATAAAACAAAATAATAAAATAAAAGCTGCTTCACCATGGCAACAGGCAAAGTTTTAAGATTTTGCAAAATAAATAAAATAAAATAAAATAAAATAAAATAAAATAAAATAATTTAAAATAAAATGAGTAAAAGCTTGCTGCCTTACCATGACAGTAGAAAAAGTTTTAGGGTTTTGAAAAATAAAATAAAATAAAATACCACGGCATTAGGTAAAGTTATACGAGTTATATGATTTAAAAAAACAATTTACTAAAATAAATGAATAAAATAAAATAAAATAAAATAAAATAAAATAAAATAAAATAAATAGTAAAAAAATATATATAGTAAAAACTTGCTGCCTTACCATGGCAGTAGGTAAAGTTACAGGATTTTGAAAACCAATTTATACATAAAATAAAATAAAATAAAATAAAATAAAATAAAATAAAATAAAATAAAATAAAATAAAATAAAATAAAATAAAATAAAACAGCAAAAGTTTGCTGCATTACCATGGCATTAGGTAAAGTTATAGGATTTTGAAAACCAATTTAAAAAAAATAAACCAATAAATAAACAAACAAATTAAAGTTATAGGATTCTGAAAACTAATTTAAAATAAAATTCATTAAAGCCTGCTACTTGGCATTACAGCAAGCAAAGTCTTATGATTTTAAATACAATTTAGAAATTTTAAAAAGCAATGTAAATAACTACTGCTTCACCATGACAGTAGTCAGGCCTAAAAGGGAAAATTACAGATGGCGTCATAACGCTGCATGGGTGTCTCATCCAGTACGTCTAGCGGTCAGGTTGTTCATGTCATTCGGTCTCACTGTTTGCCCCGCTGACTGCAATCGACACAGCTGCATGTAATGACGTGTAATGCTTCTGACGGCAGTGATTTTCTCAGCGCTGGTGTCCATGGGAAAGGCATGGTCAGTGTTTGGGCAGCGACTCAACACAAACACACACCGCAACACTGTCATTTAAGAGCACCGCTGACCCCCAAATCTACTCCTGAAGGCCTTTACACTTAAAACACTAAAGCAAATCTCTGTTCAGTCGTTCGGTGGGAGGAGAGCGGCTAATAAAAGCCAAATGTGTTTTCATTACTCTGAGCAGAAGAACGGCTCATCGGACGAGTTTCGCTCCGTCACACAGTTACATCTAACATTACGTTTGGCAGCGCGTGTAGCTATTGTTCGCTCGCAGTAATCGCTCAGCTCTGTCCTTCAGTCTCAGCAGGCAGTAATTACCCAAAGCGGCCCATGATTCAGCACGTGAACACATGCAGCTGTCGCAGCCTTTGTTTCAGGGATCAGAGGCTTTATCTGCCTGTACTGTATGATCTGGACCACAGACTGCCAGAGATCAACGATGGGACTGACGACGTGCGTTAATACGGCTTCAATGGACTGTACGGACGGAAACACACTCCAGACATGAAATACAGACACAAAAGATCGACAAGACACGACTTGAGCGCCGTTCTCTTATGCAAACAGAGGAGAAGACATTAAAAAATATAAACCTGGACATATAAATAGAAAGTTGTGGAATTTTCATGTACAAATAAAAACAAAAAGAAAAGATTGAAAATAAAAGATTGCTGCCTTGCCAAGATTTTGCAACAAACAAACAAATAAATGTAAACTGCAGCTTCAAAGGATTGAAAAAGTAGTTTGATAAAATAAAATAAAATAAAATAAAATAAAATAAAATAAAATAAAATAAAATAAAATAAAA
>JAHKKF010538605.1:0-17336 GCA_019740295.1 Labeo calbasu
GAATGGATTAAAAATAAAATAAAATAAAATAAAATAAAATAAAATAAAATAAAATAAAATCTAGTGGCCCTACATAGGACAAGCAGTTTGGAGAATGGATTAAAAATAAAATAAAATAAAATAAAATAAAATAAAATAAAATAAAATAAAATAAAATAAAATAAAATAAAATACAATTTTGTAAATAATTTAGGTGGTGGTTGCCTGCTCAAAACTTGCCACCATGATGCTAGAGTTATTATGAAGTTGCTAAAGTGTGTTTTCCAATTAGTTGCTATGACATTGCTAGGAAGCCAATAGCCGAGCTGTCAGATATGCCTCTGCAGCATGTTTGCTCAAACGAAACAAGACCTTCCTGCAAACCTCTGTTGTGACTGATGCAATCTCCAAAGAGCTAAAGGCCAGTCAAAACACAAGTCAAGTTAAAACACTGGCACCGACACGCCTCCCTCAGTTTCGCTTGACCTACCGCAGCGAGAAATGTCAGACCTCCGATAAAACAAACCCAATGATCAGACAAGTTCAGCTGGCATTCGCTGAACTCTCCAGCAGTGCAGCAAAACTCCACCATATATTTCTCCAGCCTTAAGCAGCAGATCTCTGCAGGAGACAAGTGAGGGGACGTCAAAAGTGAAAAGTGTCAGGTCTGAACAAAAGAAGCACTGAGACCTTCTCCCAGAATCACGCACCATGTTTTTCGAGCATGCGTATGTGTATGTGTGTGAATAATGGAGCCGGAGGCGTTTTCTCCCTGTGGAGCACTTTGCCCTCAAGACTGACTTTACTCACCACTTAGCCTGAATGCGGTCGCTGCCGATCAGCATTCATAGGCGCGCTGAAGCCAGAGGGACGGGCACAAGCACGCATGCACAGTGGCTTATTTTCATTCAGCTTCACCATTGTCAGGCCCAGCCTCCCGGCCCTCTCTGCCTGTCCCATACAATCACAGCAGGCACGCTGCGTGCCACCAGGACGCCGCATTCGCGCTGCCTTCCCTCCAGAACCCAGTCTTAACACCCCCTCACACCCTTCACATTCACAAAAGCAATCACAATCTAGTTCTCTAAGGCAAACGGATGGGTGAATCTCACCGAAGCCTCTTCAAGACAACTTGGTTCAATCGGTGGCCATCTTGGTAACACCCCTGGGCAGCTATTTTCTGTGTATAAATGCACATCTGCTCGAATGGAGAAAGGCTGAAGACTTTCAGAAAAAAGGTACAAAAGGTGCCACTGGGCTGGTGTACTTTCAAAATGTACTAATATGTACACTTGATGTACTAAAATGTATATTTAAGGTACTAACATGTACCTTTCAGGGGTATATAAGGTACAAAAGTGCACCTTTTAAAAACCAAACCAAAAAACAAAAACAAAACAAAAAAACAAACTACTTGTGTAACCCTGCATAGAACAAGCAGTTCGTAAAACTAAATAAAACAAAATAAAATAAAAATATTTGATATTAAAATAAAATATCTGATATGAAATAATAAAAAAGCTAAATAAAAAAAAGTACAAATGTAAAAAAATAAAATAAAACATCCTGTGACCTTACGTAGGACAAGCCAAGTGGTTTGAAGAATTGATAAAAAAAAAAAAAAAATGTAAAATGAAATTAAATTGCATTAAAAATCTAGTGACCTACATAAGACAAGAAATAAAATAAAATAAATCCACTTACCCTACATAGGACAAGCAGTTTGTAAAATAAAAAATAAAATAAAATAAAATAAAATAAAATAAAATAAAATAATAAATTCACTTACCCTACATAGGACAAGCAGTTTGTAAAATTAATAAAATAAAACAAAACAAAACAAAGCAAAACAAAACAAAACAAAACAAAACAAAACAAAACAAAACAAAACAAAACAAAACAAAACAAAACAAAACAAAACATCCAGTGACCCTATATAGGATAAGGGACCACCTCAGTGACAGCTTTTATACCTTTTTGTCTGAGATTGTATGAAACTGTCTGTCCAGTTTGCATTATAATAGCAAGGGCAGCAATACATGCAACACATTTTTTATTATAAATTGTGCTTCTTTAACTACAATTGATGCCATACTGTGCATTACAATTTTATTTGTTGGGGTCTGAGTGATATTTTACCCTAAATTAAAATAATAATAATAACAATTATTATGAAAAAAACATCTGGACAATAATGCAACTTTGTGGGTGGGGAAATGCTTAATTTTCATAAAGAAAATTTTGCAATGCAAATGCTTGATGCAGAATATAATATTTTCTCCCCTATTTGATTTTAGGGTGAAATGTGATCAGGACATGTCACCAGGACAGGTTTTCAGCCATAAAATGAGTCCACAATTATTTGACACTAAAGAAGCGTGGTGTTTGGATGGTGTAAAGTGAGCTCTGCTGAAACTGGGTGTGGTGAGGAGATCAGGATGGCAGCGGGGTGCCTGCTGATTTCACGGGAAATAAGCTGTTACGGTTGCGCCATACACTATGTGACGGGAGTGGGACAGAGGTCAGAGCAGACTGTCAGTGCAGGTGTCCTGAGGGCAGGGTGGATGATCTTTTGCAAGCAGGGAGCACTGACGTCTCCCGAAACGAGACCGTATTACCCACGATGCCATGGTTTCAATACCTCAGCCTTGAGAAAAGCAAACCTTAATGCTGATAAACTCACTTGTGCATGGAAAACTAGATCACTGCCATGGAAAAGAACAAGAGGGATGATATTTTGAAGAAGGCTGGGGTCAAAACAACACTGGCTTTCAGTGTAAATGTAAGATTTTGAATGGAATTGTTTTTTGCTGATTCTAAGCTATTTGAATTTTGAAAATGATAATTTTTATCAAATTAAATAGATGCAAACAGTTGATACTATTGGGAGATTTTTGGAATGTTCTAAGATTTGAAATTCAAATTTTGAATTTCTTAAATTTGGGCCTAAACATTCTTTTTTTATACACACTGAGGCATTTTTCAAACTATCTCCCCCTTGGAAGAATATGACGGTGACAAACTGACAATTTTTATTTTTGAGCGAGTGCCAAAATGTAAATAAGGTTTGAGGTTTACTACGCAAGGTCAAACGCCACTATTAAATGCAATGATTTGTACCTATCATACGCACACAAACATTTCAAACCTGTTACGAATGAACATGGAATCCATTACCTCGATATACGGTACGACTTTACAGGTGAACTGGCCCAGCAGCCAGGTCTTTGTGAGTTCGTGAAACACCACGAGCGGCAGGCAAAACAAGAGCAGTGCGAAGTCCCAAATGGCCAGGTTGGCCAGAAGAGCATTTGAGATGCTCCTCATGTAGTAGTTATGGCACACCACACACATTATTGCTATGTTGCCCGTTATTCCCACAGCGAAAATGAGGACGGAAACGATGGTGATTGCATACGCCCCGTAGGTCTCGCTAGTGACGGGGTAGAAAGGATTGGGGAAGAATTCGCTCTCCTCATCCTCGGCGTACGGAGGGGTCATCGGCGTGGCGTCCCACGGGTCGTCTATCGGTTTGGTGTGGAACTCGGCATATCTGGTGAGATCGAATGGGAAGTCAGTGGAGGTGAGAGCTAGAGGCTTTGGCAACGGTTCCCACATGGATAAAGAGGATGTCAGGGCGTTATAATAAGTTTCGACTGGTGTCATTGGGGCAGCGCTTTTATTCTGGCCTCTTTTCAAGCTCTTAAACGCTTTCTTGTGGTGCTCCTTTGTGCCTTTTTTGCGTCTGTGGTTTCTTTCTCGCTTGCTTGTTGAATACGGCTTGGAGTTATTGTGTCCACCTACTGTTCCCATGGCAGCAGGCATCTCGCCATTCAACTTTTTCCTTTTATGTCGCCGCGAGCGCTTGTGCAGGTTTGTGCCGCTCTCCGTGACCGCATGTGTTCTGTTCGACAAGAGATGTCTGTATCCGTAGCGCTTACCTCCGTTCTCCAAAAGCAGCCAGAGATGTGAAGACAAGTTAGTGTTGTCTTCTGAAGTCTGTTTGATGTCAAAGGCAGGTGTACCTGCGGCTTGACGCCTCGCAGGGTGTGGGGCACTGGGTTTTGCATCACGAAGGCTCCTAACTGGTTCTTTGGTGTGTGCGTTACGGCTTTCTCCGTGCAACAAAACATGTGGACATCCTGCAATGAAAAAGACCGTTCTTAAAAGCAGCAGCATCTGCATCTTCACCGAGTCAGTGTGCTGAAGATGTTAGAAAAACACTCTAACGTGGTGCATTGCAAAGAACACACGCTATTTTCTCACATTCACATTGTTGGAAGGAAAAGTTCACATGCGAATGATTAGATCCATGCAAATGACTTTTCCTGTTACATCCACTCCGGTGTTGTGCGGCAAACAAAAACCTCCTCCTCTAGAATCCACGCCTTAGCAAAGTGCCAGAAAGACGATATTTCCTCCAAACGCCATTATTTCACCTTCATTTGCGTTTTTGCATCCCAGCCAGCTGCAGGAGTGGCTCGCATCCCGTGTTCTGTTGGGCGCGGCAACCTGGACTCGTCCTGCGCCTCTGCTGTGCGCGGAGAAGCGGAGTCCGGTGGACGCTCTCCGTGACGCGAACGGGCGGGGAGCTGCTGCCGCTGCTGCTGTGAGTGAGGAGCGGATGAAGAAAATGGACGGACTCTCTCCTGGCGGATAACCTTGTTCTGTCAAGCCGGATCCATCAGCATCAGCCCCTTGGACCACCGCAGCTGGAGGCGACCCCGCCCCGCCCGTGCGTAGTCCATTCATTACCATGCGTAATTACGCATGTCAACAGAATCATAATCCGATCAGTCTTAAAAGTAACACGGGCTTAGACGAGTTAAATTACAGCCGTGTGTCACAGCAACATGCGGGAAAAGTGCAACTGCAAAACGAATCACAATGCACCGATATTACGAGTCTATACATTTACAGATTATACGCATGCATTGCACATGCACACAACAAAAATCCCTGTGAATAATTAGTCCTAGCATCGTTTATGTAGTTTACACGTTATGTTTGCAGATTCTGCACATGCATTGTACATGCAAACAATAGCAATTCTTGTAAATAAACGTCTAAAACAAGTGATTATTAATATATTAATTTCGAGGCACTCCATTTTCGTACTCTGTGCGTTATGTGTGCAGATTCTACACATGCATTGTACATGCATACAACAAAAATCCCTGTAAATAATGAATACTAGCTATCATTTATGTAGTTTACACGTTATTTTTGCAGATTCTGCACATGCATTGTACAAGCAAACAATAGCAATCCTTGTAAATAAACGTCTAAAACAAGTGATTATTAATATATTAATTACGAGGCACTCCATTTTTATAGTCTTTGCGTTATGTTTGCAGATTCTACACATGCATTGTAAATGCAAACAATAAACAACAACATAAAACGTGAATTATGATATTTACAGGTTGCACTGTACATGTGCACTGTATATGCATATTATGCACAAAATATATAGCAAGCATAACTTATAGTAAATAGAAAAAAGAGGCCTCAAATGTGTTTGGACAGTTCAGCGTTTGAGTTCAGGTTACACCTGTTGTGATCTTTGTTGTGTCAGTCAGATATATATGTGTGCAACTAAAACGTCCAATGCTTTTTGCGGACATTGCATCCAAGTAACTTTTAGTTCTAAAAGCTCTTTAATGCATTGGTATGTCAAACAGGTTTCTCAGCCTGTGGCAATGTCACAACAGAGCAAAGCACTCTGAGCGGAAGGGCAAGCGCTGACTTGCTTAAGGTTTGTTTCCTGCTGGACAGAAACTTGGGCTCAGAGGTGCACATTCGCAAACAGCCAACAGCCTTTCATTGCCTTGCATAACATCAGCGATTATGTGGAAACGCTCCTTATTTAGCTCAGACATGCTTTAGTTTCTTTGTTCCGCTAGGTCCAAAGTTTCACCTCTAAGTCCTGCTGGTCAATGAAAGCTTGGCTGGATACTGAAGTGTAAAACAGAGAGGCCAGGTGCAGAACAGAAGCTACTGGAGTTGGCACAGCCTTGGCGAGTAGTGATACTCTGTTGCCAAATCTGAGCATGGGGTTCAAAACACTAAACAACAGTGTGAGCCGCAAGGTCAGGTACTTGAGAGAACCGAAAGCTGACTGAAATGTTTTTGCAAATGGAATGAATGGAATCAACGGAATCAACGAAATGATTTGTGCAACATGATGATCCAGATGCATCTAGAAAGAAGACTTTCACAAGAGTTACACTTTTATAAGAAGCAAAATTGCATTGTAAAAGACTTTTCAAAAAACACATCTTGCATATGTCCAAATGCAACATTTTTAATGTTGTACAAGCATACAGTTTCACCAAATTTTGATTAAAAGCACAAAATAAACTTATGTTTAAGATACATTTCTGAAATAATCTCTTATATGTGACCCTGGACCACAAAACCAGTCTTCAAGTAGCACAGGTGTATTTGTGGCAATAGCCAAAAATACATTGTATGGGTCAGAATGATTGATTTTGTAAATTTCCTACCGTAAATATATCAAAACTTAATTTCTGATTAGTAATATGCATTGCTAAGAACTTCACGTGGACCACTTTAAAGGCAATTTTTTGCACCCTCAGATTTCAGACTTTCAAATGGCTGTATCTCGGCCAAATATTGTCCTATCATAGACAAACCATACATCGACGTAAAGCTTATTCAGCTTTCAGATGATGTATAAATCTCAATTTTTTGAAAAGAATTGGCCCTTATGAGTGTTTTTGTGGTTCAGGGTCACATATGTTCTGCAATTTAGATTTTTAGTTATATGCTAAGAATGCTTGTTTTCATGAGGGTGCTTTAACTATCAAAATCTAAGGATATGACAGACTCAAAAAGCATTACAAACGCATCTGTTCATATCACCAAGCAACTGGGTGGGTAATTTGAGTGGGCCTGATATTGCGGCAATCAAAAGCGCCACCTGGCGGTGTTAAACAGAACTGCGTAAACACGAAAAAATGCAGCGTGAGAACAGACAGACACATATTCCCCCTAAAATCACACTTACAGAGTGCAAGACAGGTGTACTGCATGTCTAATACAGTGTGAACCTACTACAGTATAAAGGGTACTGAAGTGTGACTCTCTGAGGGAATGAAGCTCGAATAACCCAGTGACGGTGCATTACTGTGATCAATCACCTGCTGTCCACATGCCAGCAAGATGATTAATGACTCATACCTCAGAACAAGCGGCAGCAATATCTCACCGCTACTGCAGACGCACAGCATCACAGATCAGAGTTGGCATTAATCAATCAATCAGTCAATCAATCAATTAATCAATCACTCAGGCACAGTTTATCTGAAAATGAAGCTCTGTCAACATTTACGCTCTCTCAAGTCGCTCTAAACCTTTATGACTTTTTCTTCTGTTCTGTGGAACACAGTAAGTACATCCAGGTTTCTGTTTTTCCATATGGGGAAAAATGAATTCTTTTTGGATGAAATAAGCTCCTTCGCAAGGCCTTATAACAACATCATAATACCAGTAGCCTAAACCTGATGCTGTATGACCACTCATATTGGGTCAGTAGATGTCTGAGTAAAAGCCATTCAATCCTCCACACAATAGGACAGAAACATCGTATCACTTAGAAAAGTGGCGTGATGACAGCGGTTAGTGGTAAGTGCGGTGGAGAGCGAATGGTAGAGGACTGTCAGTAATGGCCTCTCGGATGACTCACTCAGACACACTCAGATCCTCCTTTCCGCGAATGCACCGACTGAACCGAGCGACAAATGTGCCTCTCGAAGCAAAACAATAATGCAATCTTTAAGTACTACAAAAGCATCACAACAGATGGTTGCTAGGTGGTTGCTTGCTAGGTCAAGCCAAACTCGCGAGTGCATATGATATTCTGATCTCTAGTTTAAGTCCCTTGAGTGGACGTCTATGGGATCCAACAGGCTATAAATGTCTGTTTGATCAGTCACCAGATAAAACAAAGTTGTGAAATATTGTTATGGTAGTGCATCAAAATGCAATGTCATCAGTCTGGCAAATATGGGGTTCCAAATGTGCAGAAAATAAGTCAGCTGCTCTATGCATTGCATTAACCTCCTGAGATCCAAAAAAATTTAGTAAAAAATTTGTATTTTTTCATATCATTACATTATTTAGAGCATTAAAAAAATGTAAAAAAAAAAAAAAAAAAAAAAAAATAAATTAAAATGATATTTCATTCCTAAGTTAATAATAATAATAAAAAGAAATAATAAACAGATATGAATTAACATGCATAGGCAAAAACAATTGATTTTNTAAAAAAATGTAAAAAAAAAAAAAAAAAAAAAAAAAAAAAATTAAAATGATATTTCATTCCTAAGTTAATAATAATAATAAAAAGAAATAATAAACAGATATGAATTAACATGCATAGGCAAAAACAATTGATTTTTTTTTTACAAGCACCAATACATTTTTAGTTTTCAGGATTTATTTATTTATTTATTTTTACCAAACTGTGCATAAAGATGAGTCTCAGCTATGTTATAAATGATTTTATATACCATTTTCATCATGCAAAATGTGTGTAAAATGGCCATAAACAGGTTTTTTCATTTTATACAATGTATCTATAAACTAAATCTAATTTGCATATTAGTGTGTTTTTGGGGCAACATGTAATGCTAAAAAAAAAAGAGTAAAAATGTGAGTAATAATTGGCAAGACTTTCATAATAATATATAATATTTCATAGAAATATTGCAATATAATTTCTTTCCCTATTCATCTGTCGTGTCTCCCAAAATGCATAATAAATATGCTTTTAGTCCCGGTGTCCTCGTATGAGGACATCAACGTCCTGTTTCGTAGCAGAAAGTCATATTTTGATTTGAAACCCCATAACATTTTCCTGAGATGTTGATTTACGACACACAGTTTAAAAATGAGTTTAATGGATGAGGCCCTGTTGCTTCATAAAAGTAATCATGCAGTATGCAATAACCACTAACTAGTCAACTAGTGACATAGACCTACAGTAGAGCTTAATATATTGTCAACTTGATTGAACAGTTTCTATCTGAAGTGAAGTGAGCTGGATGATGATATCACTGAATTAATAATGAACAGACTTTTACTGGAAAACTGAGTGTTTATTAACGTCCTCTTGCATTGTTGATGCACTATTTTCCTGTTTAATGCTAAAACGGCTTTGACATAATCTGTATTGTATAAAGCACTTTACCTGACTTTAAAATGGCATTAATAGACTGCATAACAGACCTCTTACGCTGCTGAAAATACAGTATGTTTGAGGGTTGGGCCACAGCACAGCAGTGGCAAAAACTCAATCAACATGTGCTGGTGAAAAGGTACACTGGGATCTATCTGTCAGAGACTAACCCATCACTGCAAACCCTTCGCTTTCTGACATGCACACTCTTCTGCGTTTAAACCGGCTGTCTGTTCTCCACTGCTTCCTCAAGGGCAATTCCTTTCGCATCTGACACCCTTGCACATATTGACAACTGACAAAAGGAAAGAGAAACACACTTCCCTTTATTCACATACACACACAAACTCGTTCCAAAAGCCATTTGGAGCGCAGCCGAGAACTCAGTACCGGATGACAGGGAAAAAAGAGCTATTGTTCTTCATTCAAAAAGCTGATTGCTAAAACAAAGCCAAAATCTCATCTAAGCAACCACAACTCATGCTGAGCATCCCACAACCGGCATCAAATGTTTTGCAGTACCTGAAGACCAGGCATCAAACCCCCTGGTCACCATTCACTGCTTAAGATGACTGAATGACTTTAGATGACTACATTTTTGCATGTATTGAGACTGGTATTATATAAATGCAATAAATGCATAAGCTAGTAATATGCTTTTACATGAGATTGAATGCTGGTTCTGAAAGGACAATTATCAATCCTTGTGATCATCATTTTTAGTCGGTTTAAATATGCATGACATAACAGGCTAAGACAGGTTGAAAGAATGGATGATGTGAGAGTTAGAGACAGGCGGATGGATGGAGAAAGATATATAACTCTGCACAGAGACATTTCCGTACGTTACTGTACCCTTTCATCAACTACAGCCAAAGCTCATAGCCAGCAATCCAAGTGCTAAGGAATAGCAGTCACAGGCGGACAAACCTCCAAGTGCAACTCTTTTACAGCTCTGACAGAGGTTACGCCACATGACTCACGTAAAACCTGGCTTGCTTATGGTCTTGTAATAGAGCTGCATATGAGTGCACTGTAAAAGAAAATAATGCACAATAAAACACTTGCAGACATGCCAGAACCACGATGGAAGGCATGACAACTTACTGTTCAACGAGAGACCTTTTTTGCAAAAACGTAATCAGTTATCACAGTT
The DNA here is from genome assembly GCA_019740295.1 of Labeo calbasu. Lineage (NCBI taxonomy): Eukaryota > Metazoa > Chordata > Actinopteri > Cypriniformes > Cyprinidae > Labeo > Labeo calbasu. The sequence continues at coordinate 10,341 of JAHKKF010538605.1, forward strand.
TATTCCAAAAATGCAATACATGTTAACTTTACAACATGAAGTGCAATATGAAACACACATGCACATAACCAATAACAAAAATAATTTGAATACATAAATGTTAGATAATATTATGGCAATGGCCTTTTTTACATAAATTAGGACATTCATGCTTCTAATATAGTGTTAGAAATGTAAATGCCTTTAAGTTCAAATTAATAATAGGGCTGTACAATTAATCAAATTTTTAAATTGTGACTACAATTACAGATGCCACAATTATGTAATCGTTCAAAGGCACAATTACAAAAAAGAATCCACTTACATTATTCTACTTTCTTAAGATGTGTGGGTGAGAGAGGGAGAGAGAGTGTGTGTATTTTTACAGGTTATCTTAAGTTTTTTTTTTTCATTGTTATAATTTTTACATTTTTACATTTTTTATATTTAAAGAAGAAGCTATATATAAAATTGTGGCATGCAGTTGCTTCAAACAATAATATAAAGCTATTCAAAACATCATTCTATGTAAATTATGATAATTGTAATTAATAATCGCAATTGCAATTTCAAGAGAATAATCAACAATGATGATTTTTGTCGTAATCGTGCAGCCCTAATTAATAAGTGACTTAAATAAATATTAATATAATATTAATGTTAAATATTTATAAATAATTTAAGTTAAGGCAAACCATTTTTATTTTTTAAATTTTTTAAATTTTTTTTTTTTTTTTTTTTTTTTTAAAATACTACACACTTTTCATATATGAGAAGGTAAGCTACTGTATAATTTTTACAGCACCTCCTTCAAAAGCACATATGTGACCCTGGAGCACAAAATCAGTCTTAAGTAGCATGGGTATATTTGTAGCAGTAGCCAAAAATACATTGTATGGGTCAAAATGATCAATTTTTCTTTTATGGCAAAAATCATTAGGATATTAAGTAAAGATCAGCTTCCATGAAGATATTTTGTAAATTTCCTACCGTAAATATATCAAAACTTAATTTTTTGCCCCCTCATATTTTCAAATATTTGTATCTCGGCCCCGTTGAGTCTATGACTTGTTTTGTGGTCCAGGATCACATATAAGGTGTATTTTTTATCTTGGCCACATGATGGTGCTCATTGGTAAATCTTCAAGTCTCATACCTGAAGAGACCTGACACTCTCTTACAAGACTGCAATTTTGTCTTCTAATCTTATCATCTTGGCAGACTGTAGGACCCTTATAAAAGGAGAAAAAAAAATGGCATTACACTTACATCGTCTCTATTACAGGGCTAAAATCACGGGCTGAAGCCGAGCCAGGGAGCGAGAGCGTGTTGGCAGCCGTACAGGAAGCCTGCTATCATCGGTTTTGCAGGCTCGACTCAGACAGCGCTGAAGGATGATACACACACAGATACCGAGATGAGACGAGAGGACGACTGGAGCCACTTGTCTCCCTCACAGACCAAAACATATCAGCATTTTCAGCCGCCGCAGATCATTTCGACCTTCTGTATGGTTATGACTTACGGTTTTGACATCTAACCCCCAGACCAAACATAGATCAGCCTTCAATTACCAAACCGGAATGAAGTGGATCTCATAGTCCTGAACGAATAAATGAAGTATTTCTCAGTGTTAGTTTGACCTCAGCTGTCACTAACAAAGCCTTGGTGGTTGCTAAAGTGGTTTTAAGTTGGCTACTTGCGCCCAAATCAAACCCTAAAGTGTCTGTGATTTTCTGGTCTCTCGAAATGCATCTTCAATGTAAGTGTTTTTGCTAATTTTATTATCCAAAAGCTTAATTCCCAAGCCCAAATTGCTTAGAAAAGTAACAGCAATGCATCTGAAGTAGCACAAACAGTGTGGGACGAGTTACGCATCGAAATGAAATAATCATGGGATTAATCAAATCTCGAACCATAAGTACAAGAAATATAGCGATGCTTGTCTTAGCAACGTCAAACTACGATGACAAAGTAGATAGGAAGAAAGACCGAGCGGGATCAAAACAAGATATTTACTGAGGATTATTGAACGGTCCTGTACTAATGAGACTGCAACAAATCCACAGCGAACTACTGAAATATTCTCTCTCAGGGGAATAATTCATATCCATACGCTCTTCAGAAGCCAAGAACAGCAAACAATTCATCATCACTGAAGGAGAAATTCATCATGTTTGATGGAGAAATAATAAAAAGAAAACAAAAACCATTCTAAATGAAAACGGTGGCATATTACAATAGCCTATATGAAATCCAGACACCAGGCGAATGGTTATATAAATCATAACTCTTTCTGCAGTAAGCCTCGCTGTCATATTTCATAAAAGTGGTGGAAGCGACAGAAAAACACGTCTTTGCCACCTTAGTACAGTTCATTCTGATTCACTGTGGGGTGAAACTGCTGATTGGAGTGAACAAGAAAGTCAGAGTGAAGAGGAAGCGGCAGAGAATTAGGAAAGATACGCAGTGACACCTTGATCATCTTCAGCAGGGTGTGATGTCAGTAAAGTTTAGCTTTAACTTTCGCAACAACTACTAATTTTAATGGCCAATTAAACAAATTAAGTTTCCCAGTGCCACGGCACGTATGACCCTCGAGATGGAGAGCATCAAACCCGACGTGACGGCGGCATTTGCACCGCTGCTCCAAACGAAAAGTGTGAGATCAAAAACTCCCTCATTAAAAAGTCTCCTGTCGCCACACCTCTAAGACAACGGATTAGGATCCTGATCCAGTGCTAGACAAAAGCATGACATAAATATTTAAGCATATTCTTAAGGCTCTGTTTGGATTTATTTTAGCCCTAAAGGTCTCATCTGAAGCAAAGCTCTGTTGCTTTTAACAAATGAGTCTGGCCGAAGTTTTGCGTGCTCATGCTTCACATGTGTACTGACTTTTTGTGATAAGACTTTGTAAATGCTTTAGAATTATACGAGAAAGTGCATTGTACTTACCCATGCAATACCAGCTCCACAATGCTGGGATGGATGCCAGGGAGTTGCTGACTGGTCCAAGTCCAAAAATAAAAAAAATAAAAAAATGAATTACCAGGGTTCAAGTGCTTTAAGGCATTTAAGCCAATATGATAAAGGATGACCTAAATCAATGATTAAAAAGCATTTTTAGCAAATCCAGGTAATTTACCATGTTTTTAAACATTTATGACTGTTATAGTGCCACCTGTGGTCTGATCTCCCTAAAACTTTGCATGCTTGTTAAGGATCACTTGCATGTGCTCACCAAGTTTGGTGAAGTTTTGAATTTTCGTTTAGGCTTTATAGGCTTTTGGGTATATTTAGACAGGCCCCTTTCCTAAACGACCTCGTTATAGCTTCCCAAAGGGTAGATTTAAACATTTATTTTGATATTAATTGATTATTGATAATTATTGAACTAGAGAGTCCAGAGAATTGTACTGCAGTGTTTGTTTTCCACAAGACTAGTTTGCCAAAGTAGTTTTTTACGTTTTCTCAATCATTTAAAAAATGGTTTAATTGACAGCAGTGGTTCTAGAGGCAAAGTTGTTCGGAATGAAGAGGTCTATCGTATGATATGAATATCGTGCATTTGTGTGAAAAACTGTGCATTGTACAATTGTTTACGCCCATGAAAAATGCAAGATTTCTTTCAAATTTCTCAAAGAGATTTAGGGCTGTGAGTCAAACAGGCCCACTGAGTTTCGTTCCGATGGACCTCCGTTTACACTCTGGCTGCGTCTGAAAGCCTAGACAGCTAACTTGCTGCCTCGCTGCCTTATCAGTCAGTGATTTTGCAGACAGCATTTTTGCACAAAGGCACCTCATGAAATTTCGGACAGGCTTCTGAGACAGCATAACAGATTAATGATCTACAACAAAATAGAATGCGTTTTGATGATAACTAAACAAATATTTAGGTACTATAATATTGATTCCTCACTAGAAATAACATCAAAAGTGCAAAAAGTTAGTCAGAAATATACATTTACGCACAAACTGACCGACAAACGCAACTTTTAGACGCCATCTATCCATCATGGAATGGAACGCTCAGAATTGTGGGATATCTAAGGCAGTAAGGATACATCTATGCTGCCTTCAAAATTAGATCAGAAGAAGGTACCTCCGGAGACAGGAAGTGAAATCGAATTTGCCTTGATGCCTTCCTGCCTTGGAATGCTGCCTCTGAAGGCAGCATTTTAGAGCTTTCGGACGCAGCCTTTGTCTAATAGGTGCTCAAATTTTACCGGCCTATGGCGGCTATGTTTTTTGAGATACACAAATGTCCTTATAGCCACTTGTGGCACTCTGGACCAAGAGCGTGCGCACCAATTTTCACGTCGATAGGACAAACAATTACATAGTTATGGCCGTTATGAAGTTTTTTCACCAAGTGGCCAAGCTCCGCAACCTTTTTAACGTGACCTCAGATTCAGCTCTTACAAACACGTTGTGAGTTTGGATACCTCATTCCATTCAAAAGTTATAGCTGTTTTAGAAAAGGCCACCCTGCCCCTTTTGAGCAATTTGGCATCCCTTTGCGACGGAGAATCGAACATTTAACTTTTTTTGATAATTATTGATATTCACTTCCTGCACTGGTTTGGCTCCAGTTGGGTGAAAAATCTAGGACTTATTCACAAAAGTAAGTTTTTCAAAAAATGCTAAATACCTGAAAATGACAGACAAATCCAAGGCATTTTGTTCGGCGTGAGCCAAGGGCTCCAACGACATTAGGCACTTGAGCCTGTGACAAGCGGTTAAGGAGATATGAGTGATTTCATACTTTTGAACCCTGTATCGTCCCCGTCAGGCTGATTGGGGTGAGCCTTGGTGACGTCGTAGATGGTGAGAGTACTACCATCCCTCCAAGTTTCAAGTCTCTACGACTTACGCTTTAGTCTGCACGATCAGTTTTACATGGAGATTGCCCTTGAACCCCTAAAAAAAAGCCTCAAGTCTCTGTAATGGCCAGAGTCATGAAAATCTTCTTAAAGGGATAACTCACCCAAAAATGAAAATTCTGTCATCAATTACTCACCCTCATGTCGTTCCCAACCCGTAAGACCTTCTTCATCTTCGTAACACAAATTAGGATATTTTTGATGAAAGAGCTTTCTGATCCTCCACAGACAGCAAGGTAACTCCCACGTTCAAGGCCCAGATAGGTAGTAAGGAAGTAAGGACATTGTTTAACGATTGTTTCATGTTTACGAGAGTACCATGATGCATCCTTGTGATGCTATGCTTTTTAGGATGTTTTGAGAATCCGGCTCCTGGTTCCTCTTCCAGTGTGATTTTCTCCTGTAGTACTGTCATAATTTTTGGTAAAGTACATAGAACTAAATATAAGCATTATCTCGCCTTTCAATGTGCCACTAACTACAGGATTTGATCAACTGGATAACTTGTAATCTTAGGCCGGTGTGCCAATCAGCCGCAAAGCCCGTCCGGAGGGGCTTCTCAGTGAGGATTATGGGATATGGATTGGACGGGCGTTGACCCAAAGCCCTGCTGAGCCCGCAGTGCGTCTGTCCAATTCAAACTCTGATCCAGAGCTCAGACAAAAGATCACTGCGTGTAATTCGATATCTCTCTGATAGATTCAATTATGTAATCTAACGCCCCCAATACGTCATAATTCTGACAAATGGTTCCGGACTCGAAGCATTTGATCAGCACGTTTGGAGTGTTTGTAAATAACAGAGTTACGGCTTTGTTATGTTTGGCCGAAAAAAGGGGACATTTGTCATGCCGATCACTGTGGTGGTGTCCTGACTTTTATTACGAGCAGGGTTTTTTTGTGGAAAGGCTCATGACTCAAGCTGTCAGCAGATGGCACTGTGGCCCAGTGACAGATGCGCAGTCATTACAAGTGTGTGAGAGAATGCAATTACAACCACTGGGGGAAACAATTAAGTGGTAGAGGTAGAGCTCTCTACACCGCTGCAGTCTGGGAGAGAGCCCACTTCTTGTGCTTCTCAGCTTTAGTGCCCGCAGGCGATGGTGAGGAAGAGGCAAAGACAGAGAGAACGAGAGAGACCCTCTGGCAGCGCTGCTGTGCTAGCCACTAATAGGCTGCAGCATGCTTCAGTGGGATGGTGTTTGATAGCAGCACTGTGAGGGAATGTGCATGTGTGCATAAAACTGTAAATCGACGACAGTATAAGCAAGATTTTTCTTGAATCTGAATGTTGTTTGCCAATGCAAAACTCTGTTACAATGCTAGAGGACATTGCTATCACTGTTTTTTTGCTTGTTGCAGTATGTTGTTTTCAATATGTAACATTTCTTAAGGCCACTTTGAACCACACCGACAGATGTAGATGGTCACCAGATTATAGTACGACACTTCTCAGACATTCCAAGACCCGACACACACCAACTCAAGATGTTCAATCGGTGATAATAAGTGGCAACCAACTGCAACAGATGCTGACGGGCTAACATACTGATCTGACAAAACCCAAAAAACGTGTCTGTTGCCATTTGTCTGCATCTATCGCTGCAGTGTGAATTGGCCTTTAGGTGTTTTTGTTGCTACGTGGTTGTCAAGGTGTTCTGAATGGTTGTTAACGTGTTACTTGGTGGTTGCCTGTATATTGTTAAATGGCTGCTAAAGAATTCCAAATATTTAAGCTGGCTTGAGAAAGCCAACTTACTGATCTGCTATGTAAGCTGCTTCTTCTGAGCCAAAACTTAGTCAGTATCTCCTTCTAGAACTTTAAAGCTACAACCACCAAACTCGGGTCAGACCTTCAGACTAGTCCAAAGTTTGTTGCTATATTTTTTCTAACTGATCCGGCTTACAGACAAGCTTTACTGAATCAACTGGTTTTAGCTGGTTTAAACATGTTAATTATGTTAGAAACATGTTAATCATGATAGCAACATGCTAACAACATGCTAGTAACTTGCTAATCATGCTAACAACTGTTAGTAACTTTGCTAATCATGCTAGTAACATTCTACTATCTTTGCTAGTAATGCTAAAACATGCTAGTAACATGTTAATAATCATAGAAACATGCTAAT
>JAHKKF010538608.1:0-23544 GCA_019740295.1 Labeo calbasu
AACGTGCCTCACGTGCCTCAGACTAACATCTTCATCAGACTCGTGTCATTTTCACTCTCACAGCAGACTGAACTCTGAGTGAGTTGAGAGCCGGTTTGGCATGGGTTAGCGTGATCGTGTCCCGCGGTGAGGCTCTGGCTCTGGCTCGCTGTGCGACCGCTGTTTCTGTGTCAGACTCTCAAAGGCTAATTACCCAGCTCATCCCGGTGAGCTCGACAGGATCTCTACTGAGAGCACACCGCCGCTCCGTTCCGCCCGCATGAATTATGGATCTCACAAGTATGAAACGAGACGCTGCTCAGATTTTGTTTCCGTCTCACAGCGGTCTGCCTCCCTCCTCATGTTTGACTACAGGTGGATGCTTCAACAAGCCTGACTCATGTAATTATGCTCCAGTTTGGGAAGGATCTCTGGGTCAGACTCATCAGTGTTCATGAGTTTGTGCTGTAATGTTCGTCATTCTGATTCACTGTCTTGTGATGCATTGATCCATGTTGTGATTCAGATTCCTTAACAGTTGCATTAATGATTCTTTTAGAACTTTTAAGTAGAACATTCAGCTGTGCCTTTAAAAAAAAAAAATGAATGTAGTGTTTTCTGAATAAGAACCAGTTCTTATTCAGATGTGTATGAACAGAATGAACCATATTTAGTAACCGTTTTACTGTGTAGAATGAAAATCTTGTCAGCTGAATCCGCAACATGTTTTCTCACGCTTGCAAAATCGCCCGAATGCTAATGTGCCACTTCAAACTTGGAGCAGTTTCCATTCGCTGGCCGTCTGGGGGAATTTCTGCCGAGTTGTGTTTTTGGGTGGCTTTACTTTTGTATCACGTCTGCAGAAATAACACTCAAAAATAGAGATTTCTCACAGCTCACACACGGAGCTAAGCTCTCCCGTTACGCAACGTCTTGCGAGAGCATTCTGCAGAACACTTCCCAGTCCACTGCACCGCGCGGCTGAATAATCAATCAATATTTATGATTTTACAACCCATATTCAGCGCCAGTGTGCTGTACTACAGTATAACAAAAACAAAGCAAACATTGCGAGAAGGTTTTCCGAGTTGACGTCCAGCTTGTCAGCTTGTTCGCTGAAACTGTATTGTTTTCATGTGAACACTTGACAGCTGTCTTCACTGTTCTCAAGACAGTCTGTGATGAACTGCAATAATGCAGTGTGCAATTCAGCACTTAAAAACTGCAGAAAGATTTGAACATGCTGACGAATGCTCAAGGGCTCTACACTTTCAAAAATAAACATGCCAGAATGGGGTTTTCACAGCAGTGCCACAGAAGAACTGTTGTGCATTCTTAAAATAACTTTGTTCTTTTTTATTTTAGCTTAGCCATAGAATAAACAAATAAAACACTAGCTCACAATTCTGACTTTTTCTTGCAATTCTGAGAAAAAATTCAGAATTGTGAGATGTTATTGTGAGATGTTATATAAATTCACAGTTGTGAGAAAAAAGCATGTTTCTGCTGTGAAATTGAAATTAAATATTAAAAAATAATATAAAATAAGATAATTCTTTTAATTCATTCATTTGGTAATTTTGACTTTCTATCTCACAATTCTGACATTATTCCTATAATTAGAGCTTGTTATTAGAGTTTATTCCTCACAATTACAGTGTGTTTCCTGCAATTTTGAGGGAAAAAAAATCTAAATTGCAAGATATGAACTCAGAATATATATAAATTGTAACTGTGAAAAGACACCACAAAATAAAAATGAATAAATAAATAACAAAAATATTTTTGCATATAAATTTAATATAAATTTGCAATTGCAAGAAAACAATCAAGCTTGTATCCAACATGGAATTTATAATAATAATAATAATAATAATAATAATAAAATAAACTAAAACTGTGAGATAAATCAAGCTTCTTTCTACCACAGAATAAAAAATAAATAAAAATGTAACTGCAACATCACAACTCTCTGGTCAGAATTGCCAGTTTATATCAGTAAAAATCTCACAATTATCTCACAATTCTAACATTTTTCTTGCAATTTTGAGAAAAAAATCTGAATTGCAAAATATAGAAAATATAGAAGACACCACAAAATAAAAATAAATAAATAACAAAAATATAATTGCATATAAATTAGCAATTGCAATTGAGGTTTTTTTTACTTTTCTTCTAAAAAATAAAAAGTAAATCCTGTGATTCTTTTTTTTTTTTCATCAGAATTGCACAATTATGAATTTGTAGCTCACAGTTTACAAACAAAATACAACAAAAATATAATTGCATATAAATCCGATATAAATTTGCTTGTTTCCTACATGGAATTTAAAAAATACAAATAATAAAATAAAATTGTGAGATAAATAAAGCCTCTTTCTACCACAGAATAAAAAATAAATAAAAATGTAACTGCAACTTCTTTTTTTCCAGGAGTTTTTATCTCACAACTCAGACTTTTCTTCTAAAAAAGTTGCAAGTCAATCTTGTGATTCTGACTTTTTTCATCAGAATTGCTCAGTTATGAGTTTGTAGCTCATAGTTTGGACTTGACTTTTCAGAATCGCAAGAAAAGTTGGGACTGTGAGATGAAAAGTTGCAGTCACTTTTTTTCAATTTCATGGCAGAAATGAGCCTTTTAATAATCTGAAGAACCTTTCTGTCCATTTGAAACCTTCCATGGTTGTTACTGGAAGCATCGATGCCAGTAAAGAACATTTATTTTTAATAACGTAGTGTTGTAATTTAGCCTCACACATCACTTGAGGACGGAGCAAATGAAACGAGCGTCCCGGGTCGCATTAGATCTGGAAGTCTCATTAAGCGTGAAGCAGGTGAGCGAACGCATATGCGCACAATGAGAGGGGTTTCCTCGCAAAACGGATGGTGTCGTACAGCTGCTGGGATCAGACCGGCAGAACCAATTACAGCTGATCAAGTGTGGAGGATCAACGGAGGGGAGGGGAAACGCATCGGGAGGGAAGACCGAGCGAGAGAGAGAGATTAGGGGAACAGAAGGAGGAAGGTGAGGAGAGATCAGGACAGCCTGTGGAGCCGCGCTCACACCAAGAGCAACTCGCTCGCTCAGTGACAGTCAAGCAAAGCCAGTGTTATTTTAAAAACAGCAGAGCGTGTGAAACACGAGGGGAGGGAACTTCAGACTTTGGAGAGCGAGCGACACGAGAGCCGGCGCAGTTTGACTGTGGCAGCGCTCCAGGGAGAGGCAGCGGCGCTCCAGCTGCTCCCGAACGCCCGTCTGCGCCTGCCCGAACGGAGCGGGAGTCAGCGAGCGGACGGCGTGGGGAACGAGCGCACCGGGGTCGTGGCCGTGCTGGCGCGCGGGGCGGACGGGCAGGCCCGGGATGGGCGGCACGATGCCCGCTGTTCGGGGGGAAGCGAGCAGATGATGAGCGAGATGTCGTTCAGCGGGCGGGACAGCATCCCCCAGGAGGGGGCGCCGGGGAGCAGGAACGCCCGGGTCAGGCGGGCCGTACGGATATCCAGCATCGTCGCGCAGGAGGTCAGTCGAGTCAGGTCGCGTTTATTTGTATGCCGCTTCATACGACAGAGGTTGTGTCAAAGCAGCTTCACAGAAGTGGACAAGAAAATAATAAAGTGTTAATGTTGAAGGATTCATCAGGTATGAAGCAAATTCAGTTTTATCTGTGAAACAGCTCCTCAGAAGCCAATTCAGTTCAGTACATTGATGATTCAGTTGATTCAGTACATTTCAGTAACAGTGGCAATGTTGCAATGTATTTTTAATAATTATATGATTAGATTTTCTAATAACAACAAAAACATTTTTTTTTATTATTATTATTTAAACTTTTTTTTTAATTCGACTCAAAATACATTTGAATAATTCAACATTTTTAATATAGTTAAATATAATATGAATATTAATATTCATAATACACTTAATTTTTTACTTTTTGTCCATTTCAATTTAGAATAATCACAATCATAATCATTTATTTATATTTTTTTCATTATGTAAACTTTTTTATCGTCTCAATAAAAACAACTTGTGGTTTACTAAATAAATTTGAATGATTTAACATTTTTATTATTGTTAATAATATTTCTTTTACATGTTTTACTTTGTCAATTTCAAATTGGACTTGATAAAAGAACTTGTGGTTTACTAAATATTACTATTAATATTTATTATTATTGTTTATTTATTATTATTGTTGTTATTATTTATCTATTTATTAATTGTCATTATTTAAACTTTTTTATTTCATTAATGAAAATGAAAATAACTCAATAAAATTTCTATTAATTTGAATAATTCAACATTTTTATTATTGTTAAATATAATAATAGTAATAATAATAATAATGAATTAATTAATTAATTAATTAATTTTTTACTTTTAGTTTATTTCAAATTCAACTTTAGAATAATTTTATTATTGTTATTGTTGTTATTATTATTATTGTAAAAATGTATTTATTCATTTATTTATGTATTTATTTATGCATCTTTTATTTCAAATTAAATTTGATGAATAATTGGAAGTTGTATAATAATAATAATAATAATAATAATAATTTTCTGTTATTACTACTTTTCTGTTCATTTCAAATTGGACTTGATGAAAACTTGTGGTTTACTGAATAAAATAGAAAAAATCTATAGCCATAGCTAATGACTGCAGCTGATTCGTAATTATTTGGATTTGCTTAAAAGAACCAATTCAGACTCATTCATTCCGTATCAGACTACACTGATTGTGCGGTGTTCTTCGCTAGTATTTAGTGTGTTTAGAGTATTTAGGTACAGTGTTAATGTTGTAGAATGCATCGATTATAAAACAAATTCACTTTCAGCTGTGAAGCAGGTCTGTAGCATTCGTGTTTATGATTAAGTTAAGTTCGATTCAGTGTCGATGTTGCAGAGCTAGTGTCATTATCCAACTCATTTTAGATGTTATTCTCATCTGATAGTGTCAGTGCAGCTGAATTGATAACATTACTGAGCATTAGGTTCATAAGGCGGTGAGTGCATCGTGAGGATTGTTCTTCTGAAAAAGCTCGTCTTGTAACTTGTTTAGGTTGAAATTCCCCAATCCTCCGGTGGAAATCTCTGCTCTTATTGCAGCACATGCTTTATTTCTCCTGAGAGCTCTTCTCAAACTCTGAAGACGCTCCGGTCGTCCGGAACGCCTCGCCTCAGGGAACGCTGGCGATTTTTGTTGGTGCTTTTTCTGGAAGTGAGATTCACACCAGCCCAAAACACATTAACGTCCCGTCCTGCTATGTTCTGTCACATTACGGCGTGCGATCGATGCGTTTAACGTCTCACAGCAACTATTCGAGGAAAATGTGATTCATTGAGCAGTTCACTATATTTATTTTCCGTTGAACGTTGAAGTATTGCGTTCCTGCAGATGTTGTTTCTCTTTCTAATTCTGTTCTTTATCTTGCATGTTGTTATTTTATGCGTCATAATCTTGGCCAAGCGCTCGGTTTGGACTAAACGTTGACCATAACTGGTCATATTGAGAGAATTGGATGAATAATTGTGCTTGAAACAAATTGGGTGATTTCTTTTTTTCCCAGCAGCCTTTCCTCTCTCGTAGGAAATTACATTGACTGTTTTTATCGAAGTGTTTGGCCTCGCCAACAATAATTGACTGGAGAAGGTGAGAGGAGAGTTTGGAGTCAGAGAGAGAGAGAGACGCTGTCATCCATCACTTTTACAAACAATGCCCTTGAATCCACCAATCAGTGACTGTGAACAAACACATCAACACGGTTTTCCCACCTGCTCTGTAAACTGTTTCCTCCATCGCCTCTGTAACCGCTTCAAACCCCTCAGGACCCGCTGGCATGAGAATGAATAAATCGAGACAGTGAGAGAAAGACAGCAACAGTATAGCCATTAACACTGCTGTTCAAAACTTTGGGAGTTTGTTGTAATGGTTTTGGAAGAAGTTTCTTCTGCTCACCAAGGCTCAATTTATTAGATTAAAAATACAGTAAAATTTGTAAAAATTGTGAAATATTATTGCAATTTAAAATAGCAATCTTCAATGTGATTATCTGTTAAAAAGTAATTTATTTCTGTGATCAAATTTGAATTTTCAGCATCATTACTCAGTTTCACATGATCTTTCAGAAACATTATCAATGTAGAAAACAGTTGGAAATGTTGGAAACTGTGAGACATTTTATTTTTCAGGATTCACACATGAATAGAAAGTTCAAAAGAACAGCATCTATTTGAGATCTTTCGTAACATTATAAATGTCTTTACTGTCACTTTTGATCTATTTAAAGCATCCTGCATTAAAAAAACCCAATAATTCTTACCGACCTCAAACTTTTAAACAGCAGTGTACCTTTGTCATCTCATTAACATTAAAGTTTACACAAGCAAGTTGTACATGCGTATGTTTTTACTTGTTAGAAGATCCATGGGAATAATGTATATGCAAGAACTAAACTTTATATATAACATCCATGATTCCCTAGCATTGTGGCAGGTTTTGCATGTGCAGAAAATTTGTGTTCCTGGACCACAAAACCAGTCTTAAGTCGCTCGGGTATATTTGTAGCAATAGCCAAAAATACATTGAATAGGTCAAAATGATCGATTTTTCTTTTATGACAAAAATCATTAGGATTTTAAGTAAAGATCATGTTCCATTAAGATATTTTGTACATTTCTTACCATAAATATATCAAAACTCAATTTTTGATTAGTATTATGCATTGATTAGAACTTCAGTTGGACAACTTTAAAGGTGATTTTTCTCAAAATTTTGATTTTTTTGCACCTTCAGATTCCACATATTGTCCTATTGACAAACCATACTTCAGTTGAAAGCTTATTTATTCAGCTTTCAGATGATGTATAAATCTCACTTTCAAAAAATTGACCATTATGACTGGTTTTGTTGTCTAGGGTCACATAGCATCTTATCAAAATATAGTAGTTTGTGTTGTTGTAAAGATCTGGTCATGTTCAGTGCTGTATCTTCCTGTCGTGGTTGGTTTAACGTCTCTCTTTGGGACTAATAAAGTCAGCGTTGTGTCCGATAGAGCGGTTAGTTAGATTTCTCTGGCTCAGTAGAAGCATTTCCGAAACAAACAGAATGTGGAAGATCTCAGGGACTGCAGCAAGATACGGCTCAGACACAGAGCACACGCTGATACCTGCAGACGCATTTACCCATCATGCACCAGTGGTGTTCCTCCATTATTAACACCTCTGCTGCAGCAAGGAGACCGAGCTTCGCTTCATCCCGCTTTCAGACGTGCTCACACAAGGAGTCATCTGATGTGACAAAATATTAAAAAGATGGTTCATTTCAGTCTACGCTCAGATGTTGCTCTTTTATATCTCAGGAGACAACTTGGTTCATCAGCCTGTAAGAGACTAGAGCTACAAAATGAGCAGCTCAGATTGTTTGATGAGAAATGTTTGAGTTTATATTGAGATCTCAGACTTTTCATTAAGAATATGAGCACAGTTTGAGACATTGTTGACATCTTTAGGTGAGACGCCTGAGATTACAGAGGTCTTTTTCTCTGCAGAAACATCTGATGAGCAGAAAACTGTAAAAATCTCAGTTTGACTTTAATTTATTAAAAATAATTTTGCCAAAAAAAAAAAAATAATCCATTTATTTGATTACATGTTTGTGACTTTTTGTCTTTATTTGATTGGCTATTGTTTTTGGTAGTAAATTTAATAATAAATTGATAATAAATGTATTAAATTTGCCAGAAAATTGCCAGAATTATTATGATTTTAAAGGGCCATGCTTTTTGATTGCTAAAATGTAATACAACTATTAAATACATGAAATAAAACAGAAAATGAATACATAAAAACCTTGTACATATTATGTATAAAAATATTTAAAAATATATTATAAAATATATTATTTTCATTTAATATTACCATCATCCATTATTCTTATTTTTTATAAATCCTGAATATTTGGTTAGATTTGCTTATATTATTGTACATTTAGCAACAGTATTTCTAAATCTGCTGAACCATTTTCTGTTCATTTTAATTTATTCTGTATTTTCTTACATATCTTCATCTGTTCTATTTAAGAATGTGTGTATTTTGTGCTTGCATGCCTTCAAACACACACACACACACACTCACACAGTTTTTGAAGGCAGAATCTCATCTTGTTTACTGGATGATATTCTGCCTCCACCTGGCCATAAACTAGAAGCACATGTATTCTGTACACGTATCTTATATCTGACACTTTTTCTACTATACAGCTTAACATCAGTAACATTACAGTGTTAAGTCTGCCTATCAACTATGTAAACATTTTATTTATATATCGTTCATAGAACATTCCTCTGAAACATTTGAGGTGGATGTTCCTTTAATGTTTTTTAAATGTTACTACTTACTAGTTTCAGATGTAACTATTCCAAAGTAACATTCCTATGTTGTTTGAAAATTGGAATGTTCAGTTAACAATGTCTGTTACATTTAAAAAAAAACAGAACATTCAGAAACATTCTTATAACAGGAACATTAGTGGAATGTTCGTAGAAGCTTGAGTGCAAAGCATGCTGGGTAATGGCACTCCCACTGTACATTGCAGTGATCTGCCAAGAATTAGGTGTGTATAGCATGATATTGTTAGTAAATGTTGTTTCACAGTACTTTCTTCTATAGGATCGGTGCTTATTTGACCGTACTTTGTATATTCTCCAAAATGGTAGCAGCTCCATATGTTGCGCGCCAAGTTCTCCGTGCGCTCAGGTGTCTCGTTCTCGTATGGTACCGATGGCAGTCTATTAGTTCTGACTCTGCCACACGCCGCCGAGCACAAATATGATTAATGGAGGTAAATGGCATCAGTTTCCCGCTAGAGGTGAGGTTGATTCATTGTAACAGTGAGCGCAGCAGTGCATTGTGGGAGATCGCGGTGCTCTTTCATCTGGTGTCTCTCTGGCAGCGCGGCATCATGTGTCTTTTTAAACACCGGGCCTGTCAAACCGCCGCGGTCTGACGCGCTTCTGTCCCTCTCAAGAGGAGCATGACATTTAGAGCTTAATATAAAACACTGGAAGATGCTTGTTTTTACATTAAAACGGGAGAATCTGTCACAAATAGGAATGTCAATGCATTCATTTGTTGTCATTTGTTGTGAAGTGTTCATACTAGTTTGTGAGTAAAAATATTGTTACAAATATGTAAAAATGATTTCATGCATCCATTAAAAATCATCAAAACACCAGCTCATAGTCTTTAAAAAGGACACTTGATTTGACGTTGGATTTGTGCATGTAATGCAATGACACTCTGGCATTTATTACCACGTTTGCATTTGGACTGAAGCGTTACGTGGCTCAGAGGAGCTGATTCTGAGTCATCTGTGAGTGTGTGAAAGCCGTTCATCCTTGTCAGTGACAGCGGTGCGATTGGCTGCCAGCGCCGGATGGCCGGACCATCCATTAGAGCGACAAATCACAGCCGCGGCCCCTTCGGACAGCAGCTCGCCGGACTCTGATGGCCCATTTCCCATGATTCACTGCGTTCGTTCACCTGTAGTTTGTCACCGCAGTGAGAGATGATGCTTTTCATCTTCTCATCCTGAGAGCGGCAGCTGTCGCGCTCGATGTCTCAATTATCCCTGCTGGAGCACATGGAGGATTTTCCTCTTGGCACTGACAGAGAATCATTGCTGTAAATGACTCTTTGAGAAATGAGTCTTTCATTCGCTATGTCCTCATTCAGCATTTCTTTAAGTTTATAACATGTTGAATCCACTCTGACTGATCCATTCAAGACATCAGAAATATCTCATGAATCCCAGATGATGATACAGTATCCAAAGTGTTTCTGTCATCAGTTATTAACTACAACATTTGCCTCAAACTCCTAATTATTGCTTATAAATAGTAAGATAGTTGTAGAAGTTTAGGTGTTGGGTAGGATTAGGGATGTAGAATATGGTCATGCAGAATATGTGCTTTATAAGCACAAATAAACAGCCAATATACTTGTAATAGTCATGATAATAAGCAACTAATTGGTCTCTAAAGTGAAGTGTTATGTTTATTTTAAGGTCATTTTTTTTTTAAACCAGACTGTTTTTTTTTTTGTTGTTGTTGTTGTTGGTTGGTTTGTTTTTTGTTGTTAGTTTTATAACGTAGTGTAGTTTTGGTATAATTGCAGTGCAGTACTGTTTAATGAATATGTTGAATTAGTTATTATTATTATTATTATTATTTTATACATTCCATTTAGAACTTTTATTTTAAAGTAGTAGTAATTTTTGTTATATATCTCTATCTATCTATCTATCTATCTATCTATCTATCTATCTATCTATCTATCTATCTATCTATCTATCTGTCTGTCTATCTGTCTATCTATCTATCTATCTATCTGTCTATCTATCTGTCTATCTATCTATCTATCTATATATATATATATATATATATATATCATTATTTATTTATTAATTTCTATTTAGTACATCGGACCATCCATTAGAGCGACAAATCACATAAACTAAATGAAAATGTTAAAATAAGTTAACTTTAATTATAGCACAAATTTTCTTTTTAATTTTAGTTTTAATAATTTTTGTTTCCAGTTTTAGTTATTTGGGTGTTGTAGTTTTTGTTAACTGTAATAACCCACTTATCCACTTGTATTTTTTTACCAGTAATTTAACGGATGGTAGTTTTTATTCTGTTGAAAATCATTCAGAGCTTCAGTTACTGTATGTTTTATGTTTCAAATTGAACCTTAGAAGCATAAGTTTGGCTTATAGTAATTTCTTCTGCAACAGAGGCTTGTGTGAATTCTGAGGCCAGCTTCTGTTCTACACACAAAATAAACCAGGTTATTGAGCTTGTGTCTAAAGTCTCTCTCTATCTTGATATCACTTCAGAATATTTCAACTCTGAAAATGCAGAATTTGCGGTTGAGCTCACGGAATTTGCTAGTTGGTACAAACTCAGGCAATTTTTGCCTCTAGCAAAACTTTAAGATCTATAGTACATAAACAGAGTGAGTGTGTGTGTGTGTGTTATTCATTTCAGCCAAAAATGGAAAAGAGAAACTGATTGGTTGTTAAACTTTCTGCAATCATGCGTGTGACATTATGTCACTTCAATGTTTCAGAACGAGCTCATTATTCTGAATGGAATATTCAAATGTAACATTGTTAAAAATAGACTTCGCTGATTTGATGGTGTCATGCTGGCAAGTGGAGAGCAATAGTGTGTGTGCGCATGTGTGTGCACGTGTGTGTGTGCTTTGCCCTGATTAGCTTACGGGGGTCTGTACACACACGCACACACACATTTCTCCAGATGAAATTGCAGCTATTTGACAGTCACGAACCTAAAGTTCAGTCTCTTTTCTGTTGATTTAACGAGTACAGAAAGAGCTTTGTGTGTGTGTGTGTGTGTGTGTGTGTTTTGTCAGTTTGATGTACAACACCAAACTCCATATGCTCATTATAAACATTTATTAATTTCCAATCAGTTGTCACTTGACTTTTATTTTGAAGCACGGTGCTATTTTTACCTGCACATATGCTGCATTTCAACCTGAAAAGCTCCCAGAATTCCTCCTAGAATTTCCAGCGTTCCTCTTGAAGTCTTCCAGTCGCTGCGTGACAGTCGTTTACAGAGAGTAAAACACGATAAATCACTATCAGCCAAGAGTTTTGTGGCATTTATTGAGTGTTAAAGTGATGAGCTTGATATATTAATAACTGTAGTACTTCATATCTGTGTGATGAAATGACTCATCTAACCCACAGGCTTTGTATTTGAGCTGTAATCACAATATGCTAATGATCTGTTTGACGACCTGCTCGTTTTAGCTCTTTATTTAATCACACATGAGAACACTTCAGCACCTCCTGATATAGATCCAGATTACATCACAACACCAAAAAATGCAAGTAATATTGGATGGCTTCTTGACTTCTTGAATAGATGTGTGTGTTTGAATAGTTGTGTGTTGTGTTTTTTGGTGAGGCTGTCTGTATATCCATGAGCTGGATGTACATTTGACACTTCATAACTCAGTAGCACACTTAACATGTGAACTATACAGACTATACATTCTCTAAAGTGCAGAGTTTGACCGATGTGATGCTGCATCACGTTCATCCATCCAGAATGAGAGTGTTTGCTGAGTTACACAACCTCACAGGAAATCAGTCCAGAAATGCCAGCAGCAAAACAAACCCCACAATCTCATTCTGTCTCCTGACCCTCATATTTCAGAAGAATCAACTTTAATATTTTGTTTTTCAGCTCAAGTGTGTTTCCTCGCAACAGATCCGCTTGAGGGATTGAATTTTCTTGCAGGCGCACACACACACACACACACACACATGCAGCTGGACGTGTTTATTTCTGTGTTGTTTTGACCTGTTAGTGTCATCAATTTAGTTTCAGTTTATTTCTCAGCAACACTTGCTGCAGTAGGCAGAAGGGTAAATGTACTGTGTATATATATACATACAGGGCTCGAGTGGGGATGTGAGGAAAAAATGTTTCAACCACAACTTTTGACATTCTTAAAAAGATGATAGAGCCACACTGCAGTGTTTCGTTTCTGAATGAATATGTTTTTGAATGAACTGAGTGATCTAATGCTTAATAATCCATTCAAAAAGACGGTCACTTGCTTTGTTGCTAACTGTATAATCTGTTTTGAATGAATCACTTGACGGAATGATTCAGTGAATCTGAATCAATTACTGAAAAAGGGACTGTAGTATTATTTATTCATCCATGACAGCCCTACTTGTCTAAATCAAAGGTACCAGCACAAAAATGCATACAGCAAAATAATTTGTACATTTTTAACAAAAATCCTCCCATTTCAGCCTATGAATCATAATTCATTTAACAAAGCTTATTCTTTATTACATAAAAATGTGTTTAAAAATTAGGCAAATTTTGTAATCATTGTGTAAAGTTAGATACAGGACCCCCACTCCACCATCCCCCCTGAATTTTTTTTTTTACAATTTTATATATATATATATATATATATATATATAGTTTTACTTAGTTTTTTTAAAGACACACACATTTTAATTAATGTTTTAAATTAGCCTTTATTTTTCAGATNACTCCACCATCCCCCCTGAATTTTTTTTTTTACAATTTTATATATATATATATATATATATATATAGTTTTACTTAGTTTTTTTAAAGACACACACATTTTAATTAATGTTTTAAATTAGCCTTTATTTTTCAGATTTATTTTTCAGTTTTATTTAAATCAGTTTTTATTGATTAAAAATGTATTTATTGATTTGAAATTTAAATTTTATTTTAATGTACCTTTAGAATTGTATGTACTTATTTTTAAATTTAACTTTTAATTTAGTTTTTTTTTTTGTTTGTTTACTTTTATTGACACATATATGTGTGTTTTATTTTAGTATTGTTTATATAAAATTGTAGCCTTTATTTTGATATTTTTAGCTTTTGTTTTAATTATAGTTTAAATTGAGTACTTTTGTTATTTGCTTTTGTCATTAAGATTTTTTTTTCAAATACTATTTTTGTTTTGTCAGTTTTATTTGATTCAGTTTTAGTTTTCATTCATTTCTAAACTTGTTTCATAATATCGGTTATATAGGCAGTTATATATTACATGCATGTACATGTACATCTATTTACTGTTTTCCAACCCATATTACACTAGCAAAAAAATGTTTAGGCTCTGAGAGAAAAGAAGAGCAGAGAACCAAACACAGGAAAGATCAAACTTTTTTGTGTTATGAAGAGAAAAGAAGAAACTTGCGGTTAGTAAATCAGATCAGGTTGAGATGAGTTCATGGGCGGCTGCGGGCTTCGCAATTTCTTCATACCTCTAACCACGACGGATGATTTATAACTCCAGCAGACCTGCAGTATAGAGAGTAGAGTTAGAGTTCGGTTTCTGCCAGTGAATCATTTCTCAGACTGATTTCAGCCTATCCAGCAGCTCAATGAGAACCGTTACCAGGTTTATTCTGGTTTTGTCTCTGATGTCAGTGGTTAGTTAGTCTTGTTGAGATCTGATCTGTAACTCCATCTCCTAACTGTCCTGTAGGAGTCTGATGTGTGATTGTTGGATGATGTGCTTTACCTGCGTCCACTGCTCAGTTTCAGAGCTTAAATTTAGAACTGAAGGTTACTCTGTGGTTCTGCTGTAACTAGGCAACCCGCTGTGAGAGACTGTGTTTCTGTAACGTTCTTCAGCTCTGATCTGATATGAGACTTTAGCTGCTGTGAACACACTGATCACAATGTTGTGCTTTGTCTCACAATGCAAATGGTTATATATATATAAGCTAAATATATATATATATATATATATATATATATATATATATAAAGCTAAAAAAAAATACTAAGTGCTAAAACTAAGATTGACATAATAATATATTCAATCTATATAAAAATGTTTGCAAATATTAAAAAGTACAAAATATACATGAAAAACTGAAATAAAATGAAAACTGAAAATATAAAAATAAAAGCTTGCTTAGATATTGTGGACGGTTGCTAAGAGGTTGCTAAGATGTTCTGGTGGTTGCTAGGAGGTTGCCAGCATGTTCTGGGACATTGTTAGGGGTTGTTAAGATGTTGTGGTGGTTGCTGGGGATTGCTAAGATGTTAATTGTGGTTGTTAGTGGGTTTCTAAGATGTTCTGGAGGTTGCTATGGTTTACAAAGATGTTCTAAGAGGTTGTTTGAGGGTTTCTAAGATGTTCTTGTGCTTGCCAAGATGCTTTGGGATGTTGTTATGGGCTGTTAAGATGTTGTGGTGGGTGCTGTGAGTTACTAAAATATTCTGGAAAGTTGCTAGGGGGTTGCTAAGATGTTCAGAGTGGTTGTTAGAGGGTTTATAAGATGTTCTGGAGGTTGCTATGGGTTACTAAGTTGTTGTGGGAGGTTGCTGGGGTGTTACTAAGATGTGCAGGGAGGTTGCTAGGGTGTTGCTAAGATCTTCAGGGTGGTTGTTAAAGGGTTTCTAAGATGTTATGGTGGTTGCTATGGGTTACTAAAAGGTTCTAACAGGTTGTTTGAGGGTTTCTAAGATGTTCTTGTGGTTGCTAAGATGCTCTGGGAGGTTGTTAGGAGTTGTTAAGATGTTCTGGAAGTTGCTATGGATTACTAAGATGTTCTGGGAGGTTGCTATGGGTTACTAAGTTCTTCTGGGAGGTTGCTGGGGTGTTACTAAGATGTTCAGGGAGGTTGCTAGGGTGTTGCTAAGATGTTCAGGGTGGTTGTTAAAGGGTTTCTAAAATGTTCTTGTGGTTGCTGAGATGCTCTGGGAAGTTGCTAGGAGTTGTTAAGATGTTCTGGAGGTTGCTATGGATTACTATGATGTTCTGGAAGGTTGCTAGGGTATTGCTAAGATGTTCAGGGTGGCTGTTAGAGGGTTTATAAGATCTCATGGTGGTTGCTATGGATTGCTATGATGTTCTGGGAGGTTGCTAAGATGTTCAGGGTGGTTGTTAGAGGGTTTCTAAGATGTTATAGTGGTTGCTATGGGTTACTAAGATGCTCTGGGAGGTTGCTAGGGGTTGTTAAGATGTTCTGGAGGTTGCTATGGGTTACTATGATGTTCTGGAAGGTTGCTAGGGTGTTGCTAAGATGTTCAGGGTGGTTGTTAGAGGGTTTCTAAGATGTCATGGTGGTTGCTATGGATTACTATGATGTTCTGGGAGGTTGCTAGGGTGTTGCTAAGATGTTCAGGGTGGTTGTAGAGGGGTTCCAAGTTGGTTGCTAGAGATTGCTAAAATGTTTTGTGATGTTGATAGGGGTTATTAGTCCAAGATGGTTGCTAGGGGGTTGCTAAGATGTTCAGGGTGGTTGTTGGAGGGTTTCTAAGATTTTCTGGTGGTTGCTATGGGTTGCTCAGATGTTTTGGGATGTTGCTATGAGTTACTAAGATGTTCTGGGAGGTTACTAACATGTTGCTAGGAGGTAACTAAGATGTTGTGGTGGTTGCTAAGGTGTTTTTCTCCTGTCTGGTGTGAAAAGAGTCTTGTATCGTCGTGTCTCAGTGCCTCTAGTTCCTCCTTCAGTGCTGTTTCACCGTCCAGCATGTGAAAATGCTGCGTCTGATCAGTCAGTAAATAGCAGCACATGATGCGAGGAGCAGCAGTACTAGTGATGCTGAGTGAGGCTGTAGTGTTCTGTCAGGAGTGTGCTGTTGTGTCAAACACTAGTGTGAGTCAATGTGCTGATTCGGCCTGTATAATAGTCGCCCTGCGGCTCTCAGGACACAAACACGTCAGCTGAGATTGAGGACAGAAAGGAAGACGAGGGTAGAGAGGAAGGGGAATAACCAGAGGAGCACAGAATAGTTTGAGTCCATCCTAATCGTCTTCTTTTGAACTTTTTGTTCATCAAAAATCCCAAACCAGCCCTGAACTTCTAAACAGCAGTTTAAGTCTATGACACGTCCTCATTTACATATCTAGGTAAATGTGTGTAGTCCAGTAAAACACTGCTAAGTTAAATGCAGTGCCGTTCTACCGAGCCTGTTACCATGACAACATAATGAATGACCAATCATCACAGAGTTTGGGAAGTGGCCTGTAGTGAGCTGTGCAGTAAGCAGATTCAATGCAGATGTGCTGTTGTCTTCATTTGCATATGCAGTAATTGTAATTGCTCATTAACATATGCAAGTATCTGCTGAAATAATTTTAATGGTGCAGAGTCACTCACTGACCTTTGTATAGAGTGACACTACTGGTGTGTGTGTGTGTGAGGCAAACACTGGCAAACATCATCTCAGCATACATGTAAACACACATGAACAGCAGAGACCGGGAGGCATCGTGTTGTTTGACACTCACACATGCCGTAACTTTGCCGTAAGCGTTTGTTTGTCATGTTAGTGCCTGACTCTGCAGCCGTGTGCTATTAATAGAGTTCTGCTGTTTCATGTGTTCAGTGTAGAGACGAGCAAAACCACATCATTACTAAACCAACTAGTTGGTCTTAAATAACCGTATAATTAGTTTGTCTCTAATAAAGTATATGGATATATTTTAATTTATTTCTAAATAATTTAATATATTTTTTAAATGTTAAAATATAAAAAAAAAATCTGTAAATGTAATATATATATATATATATATATATATTTTTTTTTTTTTTTTTTTTTTTTTTTTGGATGATAATTTTTTGATATAAAGTAAAAATATTTTTTTAAAAATACATTCATCTAATACAGTAAAACTCAATAAAAACATTATTTTTGTACATTTAAAAAAACTGAGTTATCTGTTTTTGCAAATAAACTCATTTTATCTTTGCAAATAAACTGTATATATATATATATATATATATATATATATATATATATATACATGCTTCAATAATGTTACAATATCTGCTACAATAGTATTTATATTAATAATATAATATGTAGGTGCTTTTATAATCCCTATGTATACATTATAAATATATATTTTCTAAATTATAAATAATAATATAGCAACCACCCTTTGGTAGCTAAGATGTTCTGGGATTCTGTGATGTTGTTAGGGGGTTGCTACGTATTTTTCGTCAACATTATTTAAATGTCAGTTTTTGCAGTTAAGTTGAGTTCAGTTCAAGGTGTATTCTCAAAAAACACATTTCAGTGTCTTACACAATTCTTATTCTTAAGTTTTACCTTCTTTTAAGAACACTGAAAAGTTTATTTCCAGTAAAACAATCCAAAACCACCAATTCAGCCAGAGACGTTTGCGGTGTGACAGAGAACAGAGGGAGGAAGGAGAAATGTTTGTGGAGGTTTCTGCACCAGCGCTCTTTAACCCGATCCTCTCGCTCTGTTTGGAGATGCTTATTTTTGCGCTCGATTGCTAATTCATCTGATGTCATCTTCTCGTTTCGCCCACCTTATCTCACAATACTTTGTTTTTTGTGTTCTTCTTCCCATTGCTATGCTTTGGTCTGCGCTCTTCTGTCGTGCACATGCTCGCTCCCTCCCTTCCTCTCCCATTATCTTCAACAGAGCATGTCTGCTAGTGCGGGAACGAGCGTGTATTCCTCTCTCTCTCTCTCTCTCTCTCTGACAGAAGTAGGATTCTAGTAGAGCTTTTGCTCTCAGCGTGCACTAATGCGAAGCGACTGCTCTGGGCATCTGCGTGCGTTTGTCTTCGCACGGCAGCTCGGCATCCCTGCGTTTGTGAAGAAACTCGACCAGGAACGTGGCAAAACAAAACTCGGAGGAGCTTTTCAGTCACAAAGTGTTCAGAAAGAGATGGTCGGGATATGGGTTGATGCCGGCGAACGGTTCGTTTAGGCCTGTGGGTTTGGCGCGGCGCAGTACTAGAGGTGCTCTCTTGGCGCCCGTGGTGTTCGGCGGGCGTAACGGCAGCGGCCCGATGCGGGGATCATGGTCGTAGCGCTGGCGCTCAAGCTGTTGACCGAGCTGCTCCAGTGCTCCGCTCTCATGCCGCTCTGTGAGGCTGGCACTACCAGCTGCACCCGCTGGGACGACAACACGCCCCGCCGGACCGCGCAGGGGCCCGAGGTGAGGGGTCACACCTGTGTGGCATTGTCTATGTAAACTGATCCTAATGTCCGTGAGAACCCAAGTTAGAGAGGGAGCATCTTTGACTACATTTTTGTGTGATATTTTAGTAAATATCTGAAGTTTGTTGCAGTTTTTTCGTTGTTTTTAAAGGATAAATGCCAGATTTAAATTTTGTGCCTTAATCTGTTGAGTATTACATTGTTCTATAGATGTTTCCAGAACCTCTAAATACATATACAATAGAGATGAGGGTAAATGAACACACACTGATCTCAGGACAGCTGCTATGACTTTAAATACCTGCTTTTAAATCCTCTTAGTGAAATATGGAGATTGTAGGAGCTGAAAGAAGCTCAGAAGCGCCAGAGAACTGATTTAATTCTTGATGGCACTTTGACTGAATCAGGGAAAAGCCCTGGATGAGATGAGCTGAGGAAGAGAGGATTGTGGGATTGAACTGGAGATGGTGCATTTGTCAGTGCAGTTTACAGCTTTTGTGTCACTCTTGTGCATTAACGCTGGGGGGTTTCATGGATTTTTCTGCAGTTACATAGTTAAATCAGAAGGTGGTGTGAGATAATAGTCTTTATGAGTGAGTCATTTGAATTGATTGTTGAACTGATTCATTCAACAAGTCTTGATTCACTCAGCGAAGCACTGAGTGACTGTTTTTATGAGTGTCGTTGAAGTAATCACTCAACTGATTTGTTCAACATCTAATTTACGAAATAAAACAACACTGAATTATTAAAAGTTACATAGTTGCACCAATAGGTGGCACGAAATGACCGTCTTTATAAGTGAGTCATTTGAATCATTAATTGAACCGATTCATTTAATAATGCTGACTCATTCAGAAGCAGAGCAAGTGACACTGAATGAGTCATTGAATTGATCACTCAACTGTTTAGTTCAAACCACTGATTCCCTAAGGAACCAAACAAATGACTATTTAAAAGTGAGTCACTGAATCATTAACAGTTACACAGTTGCACCAGTAGGTGGCGCTAAATGACTGTCTTTATGAGTGAGTCAATTGAATCATTCATTGAACTGATTCTTTCAACAGCACTGATTTATTTAGGAACAAAACAAATGACTGTATTTATAAGTGAGTCACTGAATCATTAACAGTTAAATAGTTCCACCAGTATTTGGCACAAAATGGCCGTCTTTATGAGTGAGTCATTTGAATCATTTGTTGAACCAATTTAATCAACAATGCTGATTCATTCAGCAAAGCAATTAGTGACTATTTTTATGAGTGTCATTGAATTGATCACTCAACTGATTTGTTCAAAAACACTGATTCATTTAAGAACAAAACAAATAACTGTATTTATAAATGAGTCATTGAATCATTTACAGTTACATAGTTGCATCAGTAGATGGCGCAAAAAGACTGTTTTTATGAGTGAGTCATTTGAATCATTTGTTGAACTGATTCATTCGACAACACTGATTCTTTTAGCAAAGCAACAAGTGACTGTTTTTATGAGTGAGTCATTAAATTGATCACTCAACTGATTTGTACAAAAACACTGATTCATTTAGGAGATAAACAAATGACTATTTTTAAAAGTAAATCACTGAATCATTAAGAGTTACATAGCTAAACCAGTAGGTGGCGCAAAATGACCGTCTTTATGAGTGAATCATTGGAATCATTTATTAAACCAATTCACCTAACAATGCTGACTCATGCAGCAAAGCAACAAGTGACTGTTTTTATGTGAGTGTGTCATTGAATTGATCACTCAACTGATTTGTTCAAAAACACTGATTAATTTAGGAACAAAACAAATAACTGTATTTATAAGTGAGTCACTGAATCATTAGCAACTGATTTGTTTAAATATGCTTAAGAATGCTTTAGAAAACAAAACAAAGGACTGCATTTATCATTCACAACTAAATCATTCTGCATGTTTCTTATTGTTTTCAGTAAGATATTTTATATAAATGATGATTTTAAATAAACAGATGACTCTCTCTCTCTGACTATCTAGTTCATTTTCACTGGTGCGCTGTATTGTAAATCTTCTGAAGTCACATGATGCTTTATGTGAGTAAAAAAAGACCAATTTTTAAGTCATTATTCATGCTAATCTTTTGAGCTAAACCTTTGAGGGCTAAGGTTGTCTTTATTCAGTTTTAAATCTGTTTTAATTCATTGGCGGTCTTAAAATCAGATGGAATGTAGATGGGATTCTACAAGAGGAATGAACGCAGAAGTCCGTGCCAGATATCCCAGTCATATCTTTTTATAGTTATTAGAAAAAAAGAGATGCCATCACAACTGTAGCAGTGTTTTTTTTTAATGTAAGCAATCTGTCGTGTAGAATAATGAATGTGTGCGAGCAGACAAAAGTTTCTGCATAATATAATGGGGTTGTCATTTGTGTCCATTACCAGAAAAATCACTGTTTTTATTTCAAAATCACAGGTGGTTCAATAGCCAAAATTATCTTTTTTTCCAGCTCTTTCATGTGTTGATGTTTTTGACAGTCAGAATCCCACTGGAATGTCTTTGATATCTGCTATAGAGAATCACATATCAGGCTCAATAATTAACGCTGATGAAGGTCAGTTCTGATGCAGGTTCAGTGCGGTTGGGTCCATGTGACGGTGGTGAGCACGTTTCAGGCATATACAGGGTTAAGAATGGCCGCTTGCGTCACAGGTGATTGCTTCAGTCCCTAGAGAGCCTGAAACTCGCACACACACACACATACATCTCCTCCAGGCGACTGGGCCGTCACCCAGACCAAAGAGCTGCAAATACAGCCCACACAGCCCAAATAATAGGCTGAATTAGGGCTGTTAAGGGCGGCTGAAGCCCTGAATCACACTCATGTGGGCTAGAAGAGATCTGAATGTCCATAATGACAGATGTGTGTCAGTCTGGACTTCACTGTCCACACTCATTTTCAGTCTCTTCTGTGTTCTGAGAATCCATTACAGGATGAGATTATAGGTCTGATCCAAACCCGAGGGAGCTGCAGTGCGGTCTGCTGTCTACATAGGCAGCTCACTTTTAAGGCAGCATCCTAAGTGAAGCAGAAGTGTCAGATTTCAACCTTCAAGTATAAATGATATTTTTGAAAGAAGGATGCTAGATGGATAGAATGATATTTAATGGATATTTGATGTTAAAGATGTATTTTTTGTAATATTTAGAGAACATGAGAGTTTGTATTATATTGTGAGTAGTTAAATGTATGAAATAGGATTATAATAGTTAACTAAAAGATATAGAAATGAAATAAATCAATAAATAAACAATAGACAAAAACACACAACAAAAATACTAAAATAAAAAACAGAAAATTAATTCTAACTATTAATAAAACTGCAAAACGTTTAATATATAATCATATATAAACATAAAAATCATATATATAATCATACATTCTAAAGCAGCATCCTATGTGAAGCAGATGTGACAGATTTGTCACTTATTTATTTATTTATTTATTATTCATTCATTCATTTCGTATGGAATGAAATACAAGAATATTTATTCAGTCAGTTATTTATAAAGCACATTTAAAAACAACAGCTTTTGACCAAAATGCTATTAAAAACACAAAAGAAAATGCACACTTTAGACTAAATTATTTATCACATTAAAAAGAAATAATAAAATAAATGTTAAAAAAAGTAAAAAAAAAAAAAAAAAAAGAAAATAAAATTTAGTCAAGTAAACTGAGGGGGGTTGTGAATAGCTAATAATTAATTAAATCATAAAAAAATTAAAAATGTAAAAGAAATGTATATTTTTAAAATAAAATTCATATATAAATGTATAATATGTAAATAAATTGTGCAAAAAAAGGCTAAAAAAAAAAAAAGATCAGTGTACATGCAAATGTGTTGTTAAATCATTAAAATACCAATTTCAGTTCTCCAGGGGATTTTATGTAAATATTTTAATGAGATCAGCTCACAAAAATTTGTGAATCCTTGTTGTAGTTTACTGTTGTCTGTCTCTTCATTATTATATCAGCTAAGGTTGATTTATGCATTTATTTTTTAGTGAATGTTTATCTTTAACTGTGTACATTTCCTGAGGGTTTCAATGTTTATGTGACGTCAAATACCACAACACAATGCAGTGCAATGGAAGCCAGAGTATTTTCACCAGCTGTAAAATGTGGCTTTTTTAAAAAAAAAACTTGTCTCATGGATTCTTTGCAACTTTATTACATTATTAAAGTTTCTCATCAGCAGATGGAAAAGCAGCTCCCAAAGCAGATTACAGAAACTGCAGGCAGACGCCCCTAAAACGCTCAACCCTCACTGTCCCAAATTAAAGCTCTCAAATCCTCTACAGACCTGAGAACCAAACTTCATTCAGACGCTGATATTTACTTAAAAAACAGAGAATAAAAACATTAGGAGCTTCAGCAGCGAACGCAGACGTCCTGAAGTCCTGAAGCAAGCGTAATGATGAAGATTTGAGAAGAAAGCTGCAGCCGAGAGAGAATTAGAGACGGAAAAGATGAATGCATGACTTCACATGACTTATTATTTTAAAATGAAACTCATCGGTGATACACAAGAGAAGGATGAGCGTTGGAGCGCTTTCTGATGCGGATAGATGATTCAACTGATGTATTCTCTGGTTTGAGTTTTACACTGGACTCTTTTTGCTTTGAATCTGCTGTATTTTATCCGCAGTGCTCTAGGATTGAATTATTTATCTTGCTATCAGACCCAGAGGTAGTGAGACAGTGAGAAACTGAGAGCTTGTTAGGTTGACAGATCCAAAGCTTCTGTCATTGTTTATAATAGAAATTGAGGCTCTTCAATATTTGATTTGCTGTATTACCGCAGGGCTTTCTCAGGCCCACTCTTTTTACTTCCAGCCCGTGAAATATCTGTTGACTCAAGGTTTCTGTGGGATTTCTTTCAGGTTTGAATGGTGAAATTAAATGCATGAAAACTGCGTACAGTTGGACCTTCAAGTATGAATGATATTTTACCAGAGTACTTCCACACATATCTGAAAAATTAAAAGAGAG